>BJCG01004192.1:0-47115 GCA_005406145.1 Prunus yedoensis
GGTTAGTGTATTGCATAGTTCTGGGGCGAGTGGATTTCACTCAAAAATCACCAAAGGACTCCTCCCACCATATTATGACGATGCCCAAGTTTTCGGCTCGATCGGAAATCAATAGGGGTAAGAAATTGGACGATTCAGGTTCAAAGTCAGTTCGTCCTTATAGGAGTGGTTGGTGTATTCCGTAGTTCTACGATTGGATTCACTCAAACTCACCAAAATGACTCCTCCCACCATATTATGATGATGCCCAAGTTTTGGGCTCGATCGGAAATCAATAGGGGTAAGAAATTGGACAATTCAGGTTCAAAGGCAGTTCTTTCCTTATAGGAATGGTTGATGTATTTCCGTAGTTTCTAGCGATTGGATTTCACTCAAAACTCACCAAATGACTCTCCAACCATATGAGATAATGCCAAGTTTTGGGCTCGATCGAAAATCCATAGGGGTAGAAATTGGAAAATGGAAAATGTCAAAGTTCGTAGTATTCGTTCCGAATTGGAGTGGTTAGTGTATTCAGAGTTCTGGCTGGCGATTGGATTTCACTCAAACTCACCAAATGACTCCTCCCAACCATATTATTATGATGGATGCCCAAGTTTTGGCTCGATCGGAAATCAATAGGGGTAAGAAATTGGACAATTCAGGTTTCAAAGGGGAGTTCGTTCCTTTAGGATGGTTGGTGGATTCCGTAGTTCTAGCGATTGGATTGCACTCAAAACTCACCAAATGACTCCTCCCACCATATTATGTTGATGCCCAACTTTTGGGCTCGATCGGAAATCAATAGGGAAGAAATTGGACAATTCAGGTCCAAAGGAAGTTCGTTCCTATAGGAGGAGTGGTTCGTGTATTCCGTAGTTGTAGCGATGGGATTTCACTCAAAACTCACCAAATGACTCCTCCCACATATTATGTGATGCCCAAGTTTTGGGCTCAATCGGAAATCAATACGGGTAAGAAATTGGGAAATTCAGGTTCAAAGGCAGTGTCGTTCCTTATAGGAGTGGTGGTGTATTCCGTAGTTCTACTAGCGATTGGAGTCACTCAAAACTCACAAAGACTCCTCCCACCATATTATTTGATGCCCAACGTTTGGGCTCGATCGGAAATCAATAGGGGTAAAGAAATTGGAATTCAGTTCAAAGGCAGTTTCGTTCCTGTATAGGAATGTTGGTGTATTCCGTAGTTCTGGCGATTTGGATTTCCCTCAAAACTCACCACTGACTCCCCCCCATCATATTATGATGATGCCCAGTTTTGGGCAGATCGGTCGGAAGTCAAATGGGGTAAGAAATTGGGATAATTCAAGTTTCGAAGACAGTTCGTACCGAATTGGAGTGGTTTACGTATTGCAATAATTCTTGCAATTGGATTTCCCCCAAAACACACCAATGACCTCCCACCCTATTATGATGATGCCCAAGTTTTGGGCTCGATCGGAAATCAATAGGGGTGAGAATTGGACAATTCAGTTTCAAAGGCAGTTCGTTCCTATAGAGTGGTTGATGTATTCCGTAGTTCTAAGCGATTGGGATTTCACTCAAAACATCACCAATGACTCCTCCCAACAATATTTCATGATGCCCAAGTTTTGGGCTCGATCGGAAATCAATAGGGGTAAGAAATTGGACAATTAAAGTTGAGAAGACAGTTCGTCCTTATAGGAGTGGTTGGTGCATTCCGTAGTTCTAGCGATTGGATTTCACTCTACAACTAACCAAATGACTCCTCCCACCATAGTATGATGATGCCCAAGGTTTTGGGCTCGATCGGAAATCAATAGGGGTGAGAAATTGGACAATTCAGTTTCAAAGGCAGTTCGTTCCTTATAGGTGGGTTGGTGTATTCCGTAGTTCTAGCGGTTGGATTTCACTCAAAACTCACCAAACGACTCCTCCCACCATATTATGTTGATGCCCAAGTTTTGGGCTCGATCGGAATTCAATAGGGGTAAGAAATTGGACAATTCAGGTTCAAAGGCAGTTCGTTCCTTATAGGTGTAGTTGGCGTATTCCTTATTCTAGCGATTGGATTTCACTCAAAACTCACCAAAGTGACTCCTCCCACCCAATTATACGATGATGCCCAAGTTTTGGGCTCGATCGGAAATCAATAGGGGTAAGAAATTGGACAATTCAAGTTTAAAGGTTGTTCGTTCCTTACAGGAGTGGTTGTTGTATTCCGTAGTTTAGGGATTGGATTTCAACAAACTTACCAAATGACTCCTCCCACCATATTATGATGATGCCCAATTTTGGGCTCGATCAGAAATCAATAGGGGTAAAAATTGGACAATTCAGGTTCAAAGGCAGTTCGTTCCTTATAGAGTGGCTGGTGTATTCCGTAGTTTCTAGCTATTGTATTCACTCAAACCCACCAATGACTCCTCCCACCATATTATGATGATGGCCAAGTTTTGGGCTCGATCGGAAATCAATAGGGGTGATAAATTGGACAATTCAGGCTTAAAGAAAGTTCGTTCCTTATAGGAGTGGTTGTGTATTCCGTAGTTTCTAGCGATTGGATTTCACTCAAAACTTACCAAATGACTCCTCCCACCATATTATGATGAGGCCCAAGTTTTGGGCTTGATTGGAAATCAATAGGGGTAAGAAATTGGACAATTCAGGTTCAAAGACTGTTCGTTCCTTATAGGTGTGGTTGGTGTATTCTGTAGTTCTAGCTATTGGATTTCACTCAAAACTTACCAAATGACTCCTCCCACCATATTATGATGATGCCCAAGTTTTGGGCTCGATCGGAAATCAATAGGGTAAAAAATTGGACAATTCATGTTCAAAAGGCAGTTCGTTCCTTATAGGAGTCGTTGGTGTATTCCGTAGTTCTAGAGATTGGATTTCACTCAAAACTAACCAAATGACTCCTCCCATCATACTATGGTGATGCCCAAGTTTTGGGCTCGATCGGAAATCAATAGGGGTAAGAAATTGGACAATTCAGGTTCAGAGGCAGTTCGTTCCTCATAGGAGTGGTTGGTGTATTCCGTAGTTCTAGAGAATGGATTTCACTCAAAACTCACCAAATGACCTCCTCCCACCAAACTATGGTGATGCCCAAGTTTGGGCTCGATCGGAAATCCATAGGTGTAAGAAATTGGACAATTCAAGTTCGAAGACAGTTCGTTCCGATTGGAGTATTTTGTGTATTGCATAGTTCTAGCGATTGGATTTCACTTAAAACTCACCAAATGACTCCTCCCATCATATTATGATGAAGCCCAAGTTTTGGGCTCGATCGGAAATCAATAGGGGTAAGAAATTGGACAATTCCGGTTCAAAGGCAGTTCGTTCCTTATAGGAGTGGTTGTGTATTCCGTAGTTCTAGCGATCAGATTTCACTAAAAAACTCACCAAATGACTCCTCCACAATATTATGATGATGCCCAAGTTTTGGGCTCGATCGGAAATTAATAGGGGTAAGAAATTGGACAATTTAGGTTCAAAGGCAGTTCGTTCCTTATAGAAGTGTTGGTGTATTCCATAGTTCTAGCGATTGGATTGACTCAAACTCACCAAATGACTCCTCCCACCGTATTATGATGATGCCAAAGTTTTGGGCTCGATCGGAAATCCATAGGGGTAATAAATTGGACAATTCAAGTTTGAAGCAGTTCGTTCCGAATTGCAGTGGTTGGTGTATTGCATAGTTCTAGCGATTGGATTTGACTCAAAACTCACCAAATGACTCCTCCCACCATATTATGATGATGCCCAAGTTTTGGGCTCGATTGGAAATCCATACGGGTAAGAAATTGGACAATTCAAGTTCGTAGACAGTTCGTTCCGAATTCGAGTGGTTGGTGTATTGCATAGTTCTAGCGATGGATTTCACTCAAAACTCACCAAATGACTCCTCCCACCATATTATGATGATGCCCAAGTTTTGGGCTCGATCGGAAATCCATAGGGGTAGAAATTGGACAATTCAAGTTCGTAGGCAATTCGTTCCGAATGGAGTGGTTGGTGGTATTGCATAGTTCTATATAGCGATTGGATTTTCACTCACTAAAACTCACAAAATGACTCCTCCCACCATTTTATCATGATGCCCAAGTTGTGGGCTCAATCGGAAATCAATAGGGGTATGAAATTGGACAATTCAGGTTCAAGGCAGTTCGTTCATTACCAGGATGGTTGGTGTATTCCGTAGTTCTAGCGATTGCATTTCACTCAAAACTCACCAAATGACTCCTCCCACTATATTATGATGATGCCCAAGTTTTGGGCTCGATCGGAAATCAATTGGGGTAAGAAATTGGACAATTCAGGTTCAACGCAGTTCGTTCCTTATAGGAGTGGTTGTTGCATTCCGTAGTTCTAGCGATTGGATTTCACTCAAAACTCACCAAACGGCTCGTCCCACCATATTATGATGATGCCCAAGTTTTGGCTCGATTGGAAATCCATAGGGGTAAGAAATTGGACAATTCAAGTTCGAAGACAATTCGTTCCGAATTGGATTGGTTGGTATATTGCATAGTTCTAGCGATTGGATTTCACTCAAAACTCACCAAATGACTCCTCCCACCATATTATGATGATGCCCAAGTTGTGGGCTCGATCGGAAATCAATAGGGGGTATGAATTGGACAATTCAGGTTCGAGGGCAGTTCGTTCCTTATTCGAGTGGTTGGTGTATTCCGTTAGTTCTAGCGAATGGATTTCACTTAAAACTCACCAAGGACTCCTCCCACCATATTATGATTATGCCCAAGTTTTGGGCTCGATTGGAAATCAATGGGGGTAAGAAATTGGACAATTCAGGTCAAAGGCAGTTCGTTCCTTATAGGAGTGGTTGGTGTATTTCGTAGTTCTATAGCGATCGGATTTCACTCAAAACTCACCAAATGAATCTCCTCCCACCATATTATGATGATGCCCAGTTTTGGGCTTATCTGAAATCCATAGGGGTCAGAAATTGGACAATTCAGGTTCAAAGGCAGGTTCGTTCCTTATAGGAGTGGTTGGTTTTATTCCGTAGTTCTAGGGATTGGATTTGTCTCAAAACTCACCAAATGACTCCTCCCACCATATTATGATGATGCCAAAGTTTTGGGCTTGATCGGAAATCCATAGGGTAAGAAATTGGACAATTCAAGTTCGAAGGCAGTTCGTTCCGAATTGGAGTGGTTGGTGTACTGCATAGTTCTAGAGATTGATTTCACTCAAACTCACCAAATGACTCCTCCCACCATATTATGATGATGCCCAAGTTTGTGGGCTCGATCGGAAATCAATAGGGGTATGAAATTGGACATTCAGGTCAAAGGCAGTTCGTTCCTCATAGGAGTGGTGGTGTATTCCGTAGTTCTAGCAATTGGATTTCACTCAAAACTCACCAAACGACTCCTCCCACCATATTATGATGATGCCAAAGTTTTAGGTTCGATCCGAAATCCATAGGGGTAAGAATTGGACATTCAAGTTCGTAGGCAGATCGTTCTGAATTGGAGTGGTTGGTGTGTGCATAGTTCTTGCAATTGGATTTCACTCAAAACTCACCAAATGACTCCTCCCACCATATTATGATGATTCCAAAGTTTTGGCTCGATCGGAAATCCATATGGGTTAAGAAATTGCACAATTCAAGTTCGTAGACCAGTTCGTTCCGAATTGGAGTGGTTGGTGTATTGCATATTTCTAGCGATTTGATTTCACTCAAAACTCACCAAGTGACTCCTCCCACCATATTATGATGATGCCCAAGTTTTGGGCTCGATCGGAAATCAATAGGGGGTAAGAAATTGGACAATTCAGGTTCAAAGGAAGTTCGTTCCTTATAGGAGTGGTTTGGTGTATTCCGTAGTTCTACTACTACCGATTAGATTCTCTCAAAACTCACCAAATGACTCCTCCCACCATATTATGATGATGCCCAGTTTTGGGCTCGAACGGAAGTCAATAGGGGTAAGAAATTGGACAATTCAGGTTCAAAGGCAGTTCGTTCCTTAGAGGAGTGGTGGTGTATTCTGTAGTTCTAGCGATTGATTTCACTCAAAACTCACCAATGACTCCTCCCACCATATTATGATGATGCCAAAGTTTGGGCTCGATCGGAAATCCAAAGGGGTAAGAAATTGGACAATTCAAGTTCGAAGGCAGTTCGTTCCGAATTGGAGTGGGTTGGTGTATTGCATAGTTCTAGCGATTGGATTTCACTCAAAACTCACCAAGTGACTACTCCCACCATATTATGATTGATGCGCAAGTTTTTGGGCTCGATCGGAAATCCAAAGGGGTAAGAAATTGGACAATTCAAGTTCGAAGGCAGTTCGTTTCCGAATTGGAGTGGTTGGTGTATTGCGTAGTTCTAGCAATTGGATTTCACTCAAAACTAACCAAACGACTCCTCCCACCATATTATGATGATGCCATAGTTTTGGGCTCGATCGGAAATCCATAGGGGTAAGAATTGGACAATTCAAGTTCGAAGGCAGTTCGTTCCGAATTGGAGTGGTTGGTGTATTGCATAGTTCTAGCGATTGGATTTCACTCAAAACTCACCAATGACTCCTCCCACCATATTATGATGATGCCAAAGTTTTGGGCTCGATCGGAATCCAAAGGGGTAAGAAATTGGACATTCAAGTTCGAAGGCAGTTCGTTCCGAATTGGAGTGGTTGGTGTATTGCATAGTTCTCTAGCGATTGGATTCACTCAAAACTCACCAAATGACTCCTCCCACCATATTATGATGATGCCCAAGTTTTGGGCTCGATCGGAAATCAATAGGTGTAAAAATTGGACCATTTAGGTTTAAAGGCAGTTCGTTCCTTATAGGAGTGGTTGGTGTATTCCGTAGTTATAGCGATTGGCTATCACTAAAAACTCACCAAATGACTCCTCCCACCATATTATGATGATGCCCAAGTTTTTGGGCTCGATCGGAAATCCATAGGGGTAAGAAATTGGATAATTCAAGTTCGAAGACAATTCGTTCCGAATTGGAGTGGTTGGTGTATTGCATAGTTCTAGCAATCGGATTTCACTCAAGATCACCAATGACTCCTCCCACCATATTATGATGATGCCCAAGTTTTGGGCTCGATCGGAAATCATATGGGGTATAAATTGGACAATTCAGGTTCAACGGCAGTTCGTTTCCTTATAGGAGTGGTTGGTGTATTGCGTAGTTCTAGCAATTGGATTTCACCCAAAACTAACCAAACGACTCCTCCCACCATATTATGATGATGCCCAAGTTTGGGCTCGATCGGAAATCCATAGGGGTAAGAAATTGGATAATTCAAGTTCGAAGACAGTTCGTTCCGAATTGGAGTGGTTGGTGTATTGCATAGTTCTAGCAATCGGATTTCACTCAAGACTCACAAAATGACTCCTCCCACCATATTATGATGATGCCCAAGTTTTGGGCTCGATCGGAAATCAATAGGGGGAAGAAATTGGACAAATTAGGTTTAAGGCAGTTCGTTCCTTATAGGAGTGGTTGGTGTATTCCGTAGTTATAGAGATTGGATTTCACTCAAAACTCCCCAACTGACTCCTCCCACCATATTATGATGATGCCCAAGTTTTGGATCGATCGGAAATCAATAGGGTTAAGAAATTGGACAATTCAGGTTCAAAAGGCAGTTCGTTCCTTATAGGAGTTGTTGAAGCGATTGGATTTCACTCAAAACCCACCAAATGACTCCTCCCACCATATTATGATGAGGCCCAGTTTTGGGCTCGATCGGAAATCAATAGGGGTAAGAAATTGGACACTTTAGGTTTAAAGGCAGTTCGTTCCTTATAGGAGTGGTTGGTGTATTCCGTAGTTCTAGCGATCGGATTTCACTCAAAACTCACCAAATGACTCCTCCCACCATATTATGATGATGCCCCAAGTTTTGGCTCGATCGAAAAATCCATAGGGGTAAGAAATTGGACACTTTAGGTTTAAAGGCAGTTCGTTCCTTATAGGAGTGGTTGGTGTATTCCGTAGTTCTAGCAATCGGATTTCACCTCAAAACTCACCAAATGACTCCTCCCCCATATTATGATGATGCCCAAGTTTTGGGCTCGATCGGAAATCCATTGGGGTAGAAATTGGATAATTCAAGTTCGAAGACAGTTCGTTCCGAATTGGAGTGGTTGGTGTATTGCATAGTTCTAGCAATCGGATTTCACTCAAGACTCACAAATGACTCCTCCCACCATATCATGATGATGTCCAAGTTGTGGGTTCGATCGGAAATCAATAGGGGTATGAAATTGGACAATTCAGGTTCAAAGGCAATTCGTTCCTTATAGGAGTGGTTGGTGTATTTCCGTAGTTCTAGTGATTGGATTCACTCAAAACTCACCAAGTGAATCCTCCCACCATATTATGATGATGCCCAAGTTTTGGGCTCGATCAGAATCCATAGGGTAAAGAAATTGGACAATTCAAGTTCGCAGACAGTTTCGTTCCGAATTGGAGTGGTTGGTGTATTGCATAGTTCTAGCGATTCGATTTCACTCAAAACTCACCAAATGACTCCTCCCACCATATTATGATGATGCCCAAGTTTTGGGCTCGATCGGAAATCAATAGGGGTAAGAAATTGGACAATTCAGATTCATAGGCAGTTCGTTCCTTATAGGAGTGGCTGGTGTATTCCGTAGTTCTAGCGATTAGATTTCACTCAAAACTCACCAAATGACTCCTCCCACCATATTATGATGATGCCCAGTTGTGTGCTCGATCGGAAATCAATAGGGTATGAAATTGGACAATTCAGGATCAAAGGCAGTTCATTCCTTATAGGAGTGGTTGGTGTATTACGTAGTTCTAGCAATTGGATTTCACTCAAAACTCACCAAATGAATACTCCCACCATATTATGATGATGCCCAAGTTTTGGGCTCGATCGGAAATCAATAGGGGTAAGAAATTGGACAATTCAAGTTCGAAGACAGTTCGTTCCTTATAGGAGTGGTTGGTGTATTCCGTAGTAGTTCTAGCGATCGGATTTCACTCAAAACTCACCAAATGACTCCTCCCCCCATATTATGATGATGCCCAAGTTTTGGGCTCAATCGGAAATCAATAGGGGTAAGAAATTGGACAATTCAGGTTCATAGGCAGTTCGTTCCTTATAGGAGTGGTCGGTGTATTACGTAGTTCTACCGATTGGATTTCACTCAAAACTCACCAAATGACTCCTCCACCATATTATGATGATGACCAAGTTTTGGCTCGATCGGAAATCAATAGGGGTAAGAAATTGGACAATCAGGTTCAAAGGCAGTTCGTTCCTTATAGGAGTGGTTGGTGTTTTCCGTTGTTCTACTAAGCGATCAGATTTAACTCAAAACTCAACAAATGACTCCTCCCACCATATTATGATGATGCCCATGTTTGGGCTCGATCGGAAATCCATAGAGGTAAGAAAATTGACAATTCATGTTCGAAGGCAGTTCGTTCCTTATAGGAGTGGTTGGTGTATTCCGTAGTTCTAGCGATTGGATTTCACTCAACACTCACCAAATGCCTCCTCCCCACAATTATGATGTCGCCCAAGTTTTGGGCTCGATCGGAACTCAATAGGGGTAAGAAATAAGACAATTCAGGTTCAAAGGCAGTTCGTTCCTTATAGGAGTGGTTGGTGTATTACGTAGTTCTAGCGATTGGACTTCACTCAGAACTCACCAAATGACTCCTCCCACAATATTATGATGATGCCCAAGTTTTGGGCTCCACCGGAAATCCGTAGGGGTAAGAAATTGGACAATTCAAGTTCGAAGACAATTCGTTCCGAATTCGAGTGGTTGGTGTATTGCATAGTTCTAGCGATTGGATTTCCCTCAAAACTCACCAATGACTCCTCCCACCATATTATGATGATGCCCAAGTTTTGGGCCCGATCGGAAATCCATAGGGGTAAGAAATTGGACAATTCAAGTTCGAAGAAAGTTCGTTCCGAATTGGAGTGGTTCGTGTATTGCATAGTTCTAGTGATTGGATTTCCCTGAAAACTCACCAAATGACTCCTCCCACCATATTATGATGATGCCCAAGTTTTGGGCTCGATCGGAAATCAATAGGGGTAAGAAATTGGACAATTCATGTCCAAAGGCAGTTCGTTCCTTACAGGAGTGGTTGGTGTATTCCGTAGTTCTAGCGATTGCATTTCACTCAAAACTCACCAAATGATTCCTCCCACTATATTATGATGATGCCCAAGTTTTGGGCTCGATCGGAAATCAATTGGGTAAGAAATTGGACAATTCAGGTTCAAAGGCAGTTCATTCCTTATAGGAGTGGTTGGTGCATTCCGTAGTTCTAGCGATTGGATTTCGCTCAAAACTCACCAAATGACTCCTCCCACCGTATTATGATGATGCCCAAGTTTTGGGCTCGATCGGAAATCAATAGGGGTAAGAAATTGGACAATTCAGGTTCAAAGGCAGTTCGTTCCTTACAGGTGTGGTTTGTGTATTCCGTAGTTCTAGCGATTGGATATCACTCAAAACACACCAAAAGACTCCTCCCACCATATTATGATGAGGCCCAAGTTTTGGCTCGATCGGAAATGAATAGGGGTAAGAAATTGGACAATTCAGGTTCAAAGGCAATTCGTTCCTTAGAGGAGTGGTTGCTGTATTCCGTATTCTCTAGCGATTGGATTTCACTCAAAACTCACCAAATGACTCCTCCACCATATTATGATGATGCCCAGTTTGGGCTCCATCGGAAATCCATAGGGGTAAGAAATTGGACAATTCAAGTTCGAAGAAAGTTCGTTCCGAATTGGAGTGGTTGGTGTATTGCATAGTTCTAAGCGATTGGATTTCACTGAAAACTCACCAAATGACTCCTCCCACCATATTATGGTGATGCCCAAGTTTTGGGCACGATCGGAAATCAATAGTGTAAGAAATTGGACAATTCATGTCCAAGGCAGTTCGTTCCTTATAGGAGTGGTTGATGTATTCCGTAGTTCTAGCGATTGGATTTCACTCAAAACTCACCAAATGACTCCTCCCACCATATTATGATGATGCCCAAGTTTTGGGCTCGATCGGAAATCCATAGGGGTAAGAAATTGGACAATTCATGTTCGAAGACAGTTCGTTCCGAATTGGAGTGGTTGGTGTATTGCATAGTTCTAGCGATTGGATTTCACTCAAAACACACCAAATGACTCCTCCCACCATATTATGATGATGCCCAAGTTTTGGACTCGATCGGAAATCAATGGGGATAAGAAATTGGACAATTCAGGTTCAAAGGCAGTTCGTTCCATATAGGAGTGGCTGCTGTATTCCGTAGTTCTAGCGATTAGATTTCACTCAAACTCACCAAGTGACTCCTCCCACCATATTATGATGATGCCCAAGTTTTGGGCTCGATCGGAAATCAATAGGGGTAAGAAATTGGACAATTCAGGTTCAAAGCCAGTTCGTTCCTTATAGGAGTGGCTGGTGAATTCCGTAGTTCTAGCTATTGGATTTCACTCAAAACTCTCCAAATGACTCCTCCCACCATATTATGATGATGCCCAACTTTCGGGCTCGATCGGAAATCAATAGGGGTAAGAAATTGGACAATTCATGTTCAAAGGCAGTTCGTTCCTTATAGGAGTGGTTGGTGTATTACGTAGTTCTAGCGATTGGACTTCACTCAAAACTCACCAAATGACTCCTCCCACAATATTATGATGATGCCCAAGTTTTGGGGGCCATCGGAAATCCGTAGGGGTAAGAAATTGGACAATTCAAGTTCGAAGACAGTTCGTTCCGAATTGGAGAGGTTGGGGTATTGCATAGTTCTAGCGATTGGATTTCACTTAAAACTCACCAAATGACTCCTCCCACCATATTATGATGATGCCCAAGTTGTGGGCTCGATCGGAAATCAATAGGGGTATGAAATTGCACAATTCAGGTTCAAAGGCAGTTCGTTCCTTATAGGAGTGGTTGGTGTATTCCGTAGTTCTAGCGATTGGATTTCACTCAAAACTCACCAAATGACTCCTCCCACCATATTATGATGATGCCCAAGTTTTGGGCTCGATCGGAAATCAATAGGGGTAAGAAATTGGACAATTCAGGTTCAAACGCAGTTCGTTCCTTATAGGAGTGGTTGGTGTATTCCGTAGTTCTAGAGATCGGATTTCACTCAAAACTCCCCAAAGGACTCCTCACACCATATTATGATGATGCCAAGTTTGGGCTCGATCGGAAATCCATAGGGGTAAGAAATTGGACAATTGAAGTTCGAGGGCAGTTCGTTCCGAATTGGAGTGGTTGGTGTATTGCATAGTTCTAGCGATTGGATTTCACTCAAAACTATCCAAATGACTCCTCCCACCATATTGTGATGATGCCAAAGTTGTGGGCTCGATCGGAAATCAATAGGGGTATGAAATTGGACAATTCAGGTTTAAAGGCAGTTCATTCCTTATAGGAGTGGTTGGTGTATTCCGTAGTTCTAGCGATTGGATTTCACTCAAAACTCACCAAATGAATCCTCCCACCATATTATGATGATGCCCAAGTTTTTGGGCTCGATCGGAAATCCATAGGGGCAAGAAATTTGACAATTCATGTTCGAAGACAGTTCGTTCCTTATAGGAGTGGTTGGTGCATTCCGTAGTTCTAAGCGATTGGATTTCACTCAAAACTCACCAAATGACTCCTCCCACCATATTATGATGATGCCCAAGTTTCGGGCTCGATCGGAAAACAATAGGGGTAAGAAATTGGACAATTCATGTTCAAAGGCAGTTCGTTCCTTATAGGAGTGGTTGGTTTATTCCGTAGTTCTAGCGACTGGATTTCACTCAAAACTCACCAAATGACTCCTTCCACCATATCATGATGATGCCCAAGTTTTGGGCTCGATCGGAAGTCAATAGTTGCAAGAAATTGGACAATTCAGGGCCAAAGGCAGTTCGTTCCTTATAGGAGTGGTTAGTGTATTCCGTGGTTCTAGAGATTGGATTTCACTTAAAACTCACCAAATGACTACTCCCACAATATTATGATGATGCCCAAGTTTTGGGCTCGATCGGAAATCCATAGGGGTAAGAAATTGGACAATTCAAGTTCGAAGACAGTTCGTTCCGAATTGGAGTGGTTTGGTGTATTGCATAGTTCTAGCGATTGGATTTCACTCAAAACTTACGAAATGAATCCTCCCACCATATTATGATGATGCCCAAGTTTTGGGCTCGATCGGAAATCAATAGGTGTAGAAATGGACAATTCAGGTTCACAGCCAGTTCGTTCCTTATAGGAGTGGTTTGGTGTATTCCATAGTTCTAGCGATCGGATTTCACTCAAAACTCACCAAATACTGCTCCCACAATATTATGATGATGCCCAAGTTTTGGCTCGATCGGAAATCCATAGGGGTAAGAAATTGGACAATTCAAGTTCGAAGACAGTTCGTTCCGAATTGGAGTGGTTGGTGTATTGCATAGTTCTAGCGATTGGATTTCACTCAAAACTCACCAAATGATTCCTCCCACCATATTATGATGATGCCCACGTTTTGGGCTCCATCGGAAATCAAAAGGGTTAAGAAATTGGACAATTCAGGTTCAAAGGAAGTTCATTCCTTATAGGAGTGGTTGTTGTATTCCGTAGTTTTAGCGATTGGATTTCACTCAAAACTCACCAAATGACTCCTCCCACCATATTATTGTGATGCCCAAGTTTTGGGCTCGATCGAAAATCAATAGTGGTAAGAAATTGGACAATTCAGGTTCAAAGGCAGTTCGTTCCTTATAGGAGTGGTTGTTGTATTCCGTAGTTCTAGCGATTGGATTTCACTCAAAACTCACCAAATGACTCCTCCCACCATATTATGATGATGCCTAAGTTTTGGGCTCGATCGGAAATCAATAGGGGTAAGAAATTGGACAATTCAGGTTCAAAGCCAGTTCGTTGCTTATAGGAGTGGTTGGTGTATTCCGTAGTTTTAGCGATTGGATTTCACTCAAAATTCACCAAATGACTCCTCCCCCCATATTATGGTGATGCCCAAGTTTTGGGCTCGATCGAAAATCAATAGGGGTAAGAAATTGGACAATTCAGGTTCAAAGACAGTTCGTTGCTTAAGGAGAGGTTGGTGTATTCCGTAGTTTTAGCGATTGGATTTCACTCAAAATTCACCAAATGACTCCTCCCCCCATATTATGATGATGCCCAGTTTTGGGCTCGATCGGAAGTCAATAGGGGTAAGAAATTGGACAATTCAAGTTCGAAGGCAGTTCGTTCCGAATTGGCGTGGTTGGTGTATTGCATAGTTCTAGCGATTGGATTTCACTCAAAACTCACCAAATGACTACTCCCACCATATTATGATGATGCCAAGTTTTGGCTCTATCGGAAATCAATAGGGGTAAGAAATTGGACAATTCAAGTTCGAAGACAGTTCGTTCCGAATTGGAGTGGTTGGTGTATTGCATAGTTCTAGAGATTGGATTTCACTCAAAACTTACCAATGAATCCTCCACCATATTATGATGATGCCCAAGTTTTGGGCTCGATCGGAAATCAATAGGTGTAAGAAATTGGACAATTCAGTTCACAGCCAGTTCGTTCCTTATTGGAGTGGTTGGGGTATTCCATAGTTCTAGCGATCGGATTTCACTCAAAACTCACCAATGACTCCTCCCACCATATTATGACGAGGCCCAAGTTTTGGGCTCGATCGAAATCAATAGGGATAAGAATTGGACAATTCAGGTTCAAAGGCAGTTCATTCCTTATAGGAGTGGTTGGTGTATTCCGTAGTTTTAAAGATTGGATTTCACTCAAACCTCACCAAATGACTCCTCCCACCATATTATGATGATGCCCAAGTTTTGGGCTCGATTGGAAATCCATAGGGGTAAGAAATTGGACAGTTCAAGTTCGAAGAAAGTTCGTTCCGAATTAGAGTGGTTGGTGTATTGCATAGTTCTAGCGATTGGATTTCACTCAAACTCACCAAATGACTCCTCCCACCATATTATGATGATGCCTACGTTTTGGGCTCGATCGGAAATCAATAAGGGTAAGAAATTGGACAATTCAGGTTCAAAGGCAGTTCGTTCCTTATAGGAGTGGTCGGTGTAATTCTGTAGTTTTAAAGATTGTATTTCACTCAAACTCACCAATGAATCCTCCCACCATATTATGATGATGCCCAAGTTTCGGGCTCGATCGGAAAACAATAGGGGTAAGAAATTGGACAATTCATGTTCAAAGGCAGTTCGTTCCTTATAGGAGTGGTTGGTTTATTCCGTAGTTCTAGCGACTGGATTTCACTCAAAACTCACCAAATGACTCCTTCCACCATATCATGATGATGCCCAAGTTTTGGGCTCGATCGGAAGTCAATAGTTGCAAGAAATTGGACAATTCAGGGCCAAAGGCAGTTCGTTCCTTATAGGAGTGGTTAGTGTATTCCGTGGTTCTAGAGATTGGATTTCACTTAAAACTCACCAAATGACTACTCCCACAATATTATGATGATGCCCAAGTTTTGGGCTCGATCGGAAATCCATAGGGGTAAGAAATTGGACAATTCAAGTTCGAAGACAGTTCGTTCCGAATTGGAGTGGTTGGTGTATTGCATAGTTCTAGCGATTGGATTTCACTCAAAACTTACGAAATGAATCCTCCCACCATATTATGATGATGCCCAAGTTTTGGGCTCGATCGGAAATCAATAGGTGTAAGAAATTGGACAATTCAGGTTCACAGCCAGTTCGTTCCTTATAGGAGTGGTTGGTGTATTCCATAGTTCTAGCGATCGGATTTCACTCAAAACTCACCAAATGACTGCTCCCACAATATTATGATGATGCCCAAGTTTTGGGCTCGATCGGAAATCCATAGGGGTAAGAAATTGGACAATTCAAGTTCGAAGACAGTTCGTTCCGAATTGGAGTGGTTGGTGTATTGCATAGTTCTAGCGATTGGATTTCACTCAAAACTCACCAAAATGATTCTCCCACCATATTATGATGATGCCCACGTTTTGGCTCCATCGGAAATCAAAAGGGTTAAGAAATTGGACAATTCAGGTTCAAAGGAAGTTCATTCCTTATAGGAGTGGTTGTTGTATTCCGTCGTTTTAGCGATTGGATTTCACTCAAAACTCACCAAATGACTCCTCCCACCATATTATGGTGATGCCCAAGTTTTGGGCTCGATCGAAAATCAATAGTGGTAAGAAATTGGACAATTCAGGTTCAAAGGCAGTTCGTTCCTTATAGGAGTGGTTGTTGTATTCCGTAGTTCTAGCGATTGGATTTCACTCAAAACTCACCAAATGACTCCTCCCACCATATTATGATGATGCCTAAGTTTTGGGCTCGATCGGAAATCAATAGGGGTAAGAAATTGGACAATTCAGGTTCAAAGCCAGTTCGTTGCTTATAGGAGTGGTGGTGTATTCCGTAGTTTTAGCGATTGGATTTCACTCAAATTCACCAAATGACTCCTCCCCCATATTATGGTGATGCCCAAGTTTTGGGCTCGATCGAAAATCAATAGGGGTAAGAAATTGGACAATTCAGGTTCAAAGACAGTTCGTTGCTTATAGAGAGGTTGGTGTATTCCGTAGTTTTAGCGATTGGATTTCACTCAAAATTCACCAAATGACTCCTCCCCACATATTATGATGATGCCCAAGTTTTGGGCTCGATCGGAAGTCAATAGGGGTAAGAAATTGGACAATTCAAGTTCGAAGGCAGTTCGTTCCGAATTGGCGTGGTTGGTGTATTGCATAGTTCTAGCGATTGGATTTCACTCAAACTCACCAAATGACTACTCCCACCATATTATGATGATGCCCAAGTTTTGGGCTCTATCGGAAATCAATAGGGGTAAGAAATTGGACAATTCAAGTTCGAAGACAGTTCGTTCCGAATTGGAGTGGTTGGTGTATTGCATAGTTCTAGAGATTGGATTTCACTCAAAACTTACCAAATGAATCCTCCCACCATATTATGATGATGCCCAAGTTTGGGCTCGATCGGAAATCAATAGGTGTAAGAAATTGGACAATTCAGGTTCACAGCCAGTTCGTTCCTTATTGGAGTGGTTGGGGTATTCCATAGTTCTAGCGATCGGATTTCACTCAAAACTCACCAAATGACTCCTCCCACCATATTATGACGATGCCCAAGTTTTGGGCTCGATCGGAAATCAATAGGGATAAGAAATGGACAATTCAGGTTCAAAGGCAGTTCATTCCTTATAGGAGTGGTTGGTGTATTCCGTAGTTTTAAAGATTGGATTTCACTCAAACCTCACCAAATGACTCCTCCCACCATATTATGATGATGCCCAAGTTTTGGGCTCGATTGGAAATCCATAGGGGTAAGAAATTGGACAGTTCAAGTTCGAAGAAAGTTCGTTCCGAATTAGAGTGGTTGGTGTATTGCATAGTTCTAGCGATTGGATTTCACTCAAAACTCACCAAATGACTCCTCCCACCATATTATGATGATGCCTACGTTTGGGCTCGATCGGAAATCAATAAGGGTAAGAAATTGGACAATTCAGGTTCAAAGGCAGTTCGTTCCTTATAGGAGTGGTCGGTGTATTCTGTAGTTTTAAAGATTGTATTTCACTCAAAACTCACCAAATGAATCCTCCCACCATATTATGATGATGCCCAAGTTTTGGGCTCGATCGGAAATCAATAGGGGTAACAAATTGGACAATTCTGGTTCAAAGGCAGTTCGTTCCTTGTAGGAGTGGTCGGTGTATTCCATAGTTCTAGCGATTGGATTTCACTCAAAACTCACCGAATGACTCCTCCCACCATATTATGATGATGCCCAAGTTGTGGGCTCGATCGGAAGTCAATAGGGGTATGAAATTGTACAATTCAGGTTCACAGCCAGTTCGTTCCTTATTGGAGTGGTTGGGGTATTCCATAGTTCTAGCGATCGGATTTCACTCAAAACTCACCAAATGACTCCTCCCACCATATTATGATGATGCCCAAGTTTTGGGCTCGATCGGAAATCAATAGGGATAAGAAATTGGACAATTCAGGTTCAAAGGCAGTTCATTCCTTATAGGAGTGGTTGGTGTATTCCGTAGTTTTAAAGATTGGATTTCACTCAAACCTCACCAAATGACTCCTCCCACCATATTATGATGATGCCCAAGTTTTGGGCTCGATTGGAAATCCGTAGGGGTAAGAAATTGGACAATTCAAGTTCGAAGACAATTCGTTCCGAATTCGAGTGGTTGGTGTATTGCATAGTTCTAGCGATTGGATTTCCCTCAAAACTCACCAAATGACTCCTCCCACCATATTATGATGATGCCCAAGTTTTGGGCCCGATCGGAAATCCATAGGGGTAAGAAATTGGACAATTCAAGTTCGAAGAAAGTTCGTTCCGAATTGGAGTGGTTGGTGTATGCATAGTTCTAGCGATTGGATTTCACTCAAACTCACCAAACGACTCCTCCCACCATATTATGATGATGCCAAAGTTTTGGGCTCGATGGGAAATCCATAGGGGTAAGAAATTGGACAATTCTAGTTCGAAGGCAGTTCGTTCCGAATTGGAGTGGTTGGTGTAATACATAGTTCTAGTGATTTTATTTCACTCAAAACTCACCAAATGACTCCTCCCACCATATTATGATGATGCCCAAGTTGTGGGCTCGATCGGAAATCAATAGGGGTAAGAAATTGGACAATTCAGGTTCAAAGGCAGTTCGTTCCATATAGGACTGGTTGGTGTATTCCGTGGTTCTAGCGATTGGATTTCACTCAAAACTTACCAAATGATTCCTCCGACAATATTATGATGATGCCCAAGTTCTGGGCTCGATCGAAGTCAACAAGGGTAAGAAATTGGACAATTCAGGTTCAAACGTAGTTCGTTCCTTATAGGAGTGGTTGGTGTATTGCATAGTTCTAGCGATTGGATTCACTCAAAACCCACCAAATGACTCCTCCCACCATATTATGATGATGCCCAAGTTTTGGGCTCGATCGAAATTCATAGGGTAAGAAATTGGACAATTCAAGTTCGAAGAAAGTTCGTTCCGAATTGGAGAGGTTGGTGTATTGCATAGTTCTAGCGATTGGATTTCACTCAAAACTCACCAAATGACTCATCCCACCATATTATGATGATGCCCAAGTTTTGGGCTCGATCGGAAATCAATAAGGGTAAGAAATTGGACAATTCAGGTTCAAAGGCAGTTCGTTTCTTATAGGAGTGGTCGGTGTATTCTGTAGTTTTAAAGATTGTATTTCACTCAAAACTCACCAAATGAATCCTCCCACCATATTATGATGATGCCCAAGTTTTGGGCTCGATCGGAAATCAATAGGGGTAACAAATTGGACAATTCTGGTTCAAAGGCAGTTCGTTCCTTGTAGGAGTGGTCGGTGTATTCCATAGTTCTAGCGATTGGATTTCACTCAAAACTCACCGAATGACTCCTCCCACCATATTATGACGATGCCCAAGTTGTGGGCTCGATCGGAAGTCAATAGGGGTATGAAATTGGACAATTCAGGTTCAAAGGCAGTTCGTTCCTTATAGGAGTGGTTGTTGTATTCCGTAGTTCTAGCGATCAGATTTCACTCAAAACTCAACAAATGACTCCTCCCGCCATATTATGATGATGCCCAAGTTTTGGGCTCGATCGGAAATCAATAGGGGTAAGAAATTGGACAATTCAGGTTCAAAGGCAGTTCGTTCCTTATAGGAGTGGTTGGTGTATTCCGTAGTTCTAGCGATTGGATTTCACTCAAAACTCACCAAATGACTCCTCCCACCATATTATGATGATGCCAAAATTTTGGATCGATCGGAAATCCATAGGGGTAAGAAATTGGACAATTCAAATTCGAAGGCAGTTTGTTCCGAATTGGAGTGGTTGGTGTATTGCATAGTTCTAGCGATTGGATTTCACTCAAAACTCACCAAATGACTCCTCCCACCATATTATGATGATGCCCGAGTTGTGGGCTCGATCGGAGATCAATAGGGGTATGAAATTGGACAATTCAGGTTCAAAGGCAGTTCGTTCCTTATAGGGGTGGTTGGTGTATTTCGTAGTTCTAGCGATCGGATTTCACTCAAAACTCACCAAATGACTCCTCCCACAATATTATGATGATACCCAAGTTTTTGGATCGATCGGAAATCAATAGGGGTAAGAAATTGGAACAATTCAAGTTCAAAGGCTGTTCATTCCTTATAGGAGTGGTTGGTGTATTCCGCAGTTCTTGTGATTGGATTTCACTCAAACTTACCAAATGACTCCTCCCACCGTATTGTGATGATGCCAAAGTTTTGGCTCAATCGGAAGTCCATAGGGGTAAGAAATTGGACAACTCAAGTTCGAAGGCAGTTCGTTCCGAATTGGAGCGGTTGGTGTATTGCGTAGTTCTAGCGATTGGATTTCACTGAAACTCACCAAATGACTCCTCCCACCATCTTATGGTGATGTCCAAGTTTTGGGCTCGTTCGGAAATCAATAGGGGTAAGAAATTGGACAATTCAGGTTCAAAGGCAGTTCGTTCCTTATAGGAGTGGTTGGTGTATTCCGTAGTTCTAGCGATAGGATTTCACTCAAAACTCACCAAATGACTCCTCCCACCATCTTATGATGATGCCAAGTTTTTGGGCTCGATCGGAAATCAATAGGGGTAAGAAATTGGACAATTCAGGTTCAAAGGCAGTTCGTTCCTTATAGGAGTGGTTGGTGTATTCCGTAGTTCTAGCGATTGGATTTCACTCAAAACTCACCAAATGACTCCTCCCACCATATTATGATGATGCCAAAATTTTGGGATCGATCGGAAATCCATAGGGTAAGAAATTGGACAATTCAATTCGAAGGCAGTTCGTTCCGAATTGGAGTGGTTGGTGTATTGCATAGTTTCTAGCGATTGGATTTCACTCAAAACTCACCAAATGACTCCTCCCACAATATTATGATGATGCCCGAGTTGTGGGCTCGATCGGAGATCAATAGGGGTATGAAATTGGACAATTCAGGTTCAAAGGCAGTTCGTTCCTATAGGGGTAAGAAATTGGACAATTCAAGTTCGAAGGCAGTTCGTTCCGAATTGGAGTGGTTGGTGTATTCCGTAGTTCTAGCGATTGGATTTAACTCAAAACTTACCAAATGAATCCTCCCACCATATTATGATGATGCCAAAGTTTTTGGCTCGATCGGAAATCCATAGGGGTAAGAAATTGGACAATTCAAGTTCGTAGGCAGTTCGTTCCGAATTGGAGAGGTTGGTGATAGTTTTAGCGATTGGATTTCACTCAAAACTCACCAAATGACTCCTCCCACGATATTATGATGATTCCCTAGTTGTGGGCTCGATCTGAAATCAACAGGGGTAAGAAATTGGACAATTCAGGTTCAAAGGCAGTTCTTTCCTTATAGGAGTGTTTGGTGTATTCCGTAGTTCTAGCGATTGATTTCGCTCAAAACTCCCCAAATGACTCCTCCCACCATATTATGATGATGCCCAACCTTTGGGCTCTATCGGAAATCCATATGGGTAAGAAATTGGACAATTCAAGTTCGAAGGCAGTTTCGTTCCGAATTGGAGTGGTTGGTGTATTGCATAGTTCTAGCGATTGGATTTCACTCAAAACTCACCAAATGACTCCTGCCACCATATTATGATGATGGCCGAGTTGTGGGCTCGATCGGAGATCAATAGGGGTATGAAATTGGACAATTCAGGTTCAAAGGCAGTTCGTTCCTTATAGGAGTGGTTGGTGTATTCCATAGTTCTAGCGATCAGATTTCACTCAAAACTCACCAAATGACTCGTCCCACAATATTATGATGATACCCAAGTTTTGGGATCGATCGGAAATCAATAGGGGTAAGAAATTGGACAATTCAAGTTCAAAGGCTGTTCATTCCTCATAGGAGTGGTTGGTGTATTCCGTAGTTCTTGTGATTGGATTTCACTCAAAACTGACCAAATGACTCCTCCCACCATATTGTGATGATGACAAAGTTTTGGGCTCGATCGGAAGTCCATAGGGTAAGAAATTGGACAACTCAAGTTCGAGGCAGTTCGTTCCGAATTGGAGTGGTTGGTGTATTGCGTAGTTCTAGCGATTGGATTTCACTCAAAACTCACCAAATGACTCCTCCCACCATCTTATGGTGATGCCCAAGTTTTGGGCTCGATCGGAAATCAATAGGGGTAAGAAATTGGACAATTCAGGTTCAAAGGCAGTTCGTTCCTTGTAGGAGTGGTTGGTGTATTCCGGAGTTCTAGCGATAGAATTTCACTCAAAACTCACCAAATGACTCCTCCCACCATCTTATGATGATGCCCAAGTTTTGGGCTCGATCGGAAATCAATAGGGGTAAGAAATTGGACAATTCAGGTTCAAAGGCAGTTCGTTCCTTATAGGAGTGGTTGGTGTATTCCGTAGTTCTAGCGATTGGATTTCACTAAAAACTCACCAAATGACTCCTCCCACCATATTATGATGATGCCCAAGTTTTGGCTCGATCGGAATCAATAGGGGTAAGAAATTGGACAATTCAAGTTCAAAGGCTGTTCATTCCTCATAGGAGTGGTTGGTGTATTCCGTTGTTCTTGTGATTGGATTTCACTCAAAACTCACCAAATGACTCCTCCCACCATATTGTGATGATGCCAAAGTTTTGGCTCGATCGGAAGTCCATAGGGGTAAGAAATTGGACAACTCAAGTTCGAAGGCAGTTCGTTCCAAATTGGAGTGGTTGGTGTATTGCGTAGTTCTAGCGATTGGATTTCACTCAAAACTCACCAAATGACTCCTCCCACCATCTTATGGTGATGCCCAAGTTTTGGCTCGATCGGAAATCAATAGGGGTAAGAAATTGGACAATTCAGGTTCAAAGGCAGTTCGTTCCTTGTAGGAGTGGTTGGTGTATTCCGGAGTTCTAGCGATAGAATTTCACTCAAAACTCACCAAATGACTCCTCCCACCATCTTATGATGATGCCCAAGTTTTGGGCTCGATCGGAAATCAATAGGGGTAAGAAATTGGACAATTCAGGTTCAAAGGCAGTTCGTTCCTTATAGGAGTGGTTGGTGTATTCCGTAGTTCTAGCGATTGGATTTCACTAAAAAACTCACCAAATGACTCCACCCACCATATTATGATGATGCCCAAGTTTTGGGCTCGATCGGAAATCAATAGGGGTTAAGAAATAGGACAATTAGGTTCAAAGGGAGGTCGTTCCTTATTGGAGTGGCGGGTGGATTCCGTAGTTCTAGCGATCGGATTTCACTCAAAACTCACCAAATGACTCCTCCCACCAAATTATGAAGTTGCCAAAGTTTCGGGCTCGATCGGAAATCCATAGGGGTAAGAATTGGACAATTCAAGTTCGAAGGCAGTTCGTTCCGAATCAGAGTGGTTGGTTTATTGTATAGTTCTAGCGTTTGGATTTCACTCAAAACTCACCAAATGACTCCCCCCACCATATTATGATGATTCCCAAGTTCTGGGATCGATCGGAAATCAATAGGGGTAAGAAATTGGACAATTCAGATTCAAAGGCATCTCGTTCCTTATAGGAGTGCTTGGTGTATTCCGTAGTTCTAGCGATCGGATTTCACTCAAAACTCACCAAATGACCCCTTCCACCATATTATGATGTTTCCAAAGTTTTCGGCTCGATCGGAAATCCATAGGGGTAAGAAATTGGACAATTAAAATTTGAAGACAGTTCGTTCGGAATTGGACAATTCAGGTTCAAAGGCAGTTCGTTCCGAATTGAGTGGTGGGTGTATTGCATAGTTCTACCGATTGTATTTCACTCAAAACGCACCAAATGACTCCTTCCACCATATTATGATGATTCCCAAGTTTTGGGCTCGATCGGAAATCCATAGGGGTAAGCAATTGGACAATTCAAGTTCGAAGGCAGTTCGTTCCTTATAGGAGTCGTTGGTGTATTCCGTGTTCTAGCGATCGGATTTCACTCAAAACTCACCAAATGACTCCTCCCACCATATTATGATGATGCCCAACTTTTGGGCTCGATAGAAAATCAATAGTGGTAAGAATTGGACAATTCAGGTTCAATGGCAGTTCGTTCCTTATAGGAGTGGTAGGTGTATTCCGTAGTTCTAGAGATTGGATTTCACTCAGAACTCACCAAATGAATCCTACCACCATATTATGATGATGCCCATGTTTTGGGCTCGATCGGAAATCCATAGGGGTAAGAAATTGGACAATTCAAGTTCGAAGGCATTTCGTTCCGAATTGGAGTGTATGGTGTGTTGCATAGTTTTAGCGATTGGATTTCACTCAAAACTCACCAAATGACTCCTCCCACCATATTATGATGATGCCCAAGTTGTGGGCTCGATCGGAAATCAATAGGGGTAAGAAATTGGACAATTCAGGTTCAAAAGAAGTTCGTTCCTTATAGGAGTGGTTGGTGTATTCCGTAGTTCTAGCGATTGGATTTCACTCAAAACTCACCAAATGACTCCTCCCACCTTATTATGATGATGCCAAAGTTTGGGCACGATCGGAAATCCATAGGGGTAAGAAATTGGACAATTCAGGTTCGAAGGCAGTTCGTTTCGAATTGCAGTGGTTGGTGTATTGCATAGTTTCTAGCAATTGGATTTCACTCAAAACTCACCAAATGACTCCTGCCACCATATTATGATGATTCCCAAGTTTTGGGCTCGATCGGAAATCCATAGGGGTAAGCAATTGGACAATTCAAGTTCGAAGGCAGTTCGTTCCTTATAGGAGTCGTTGGTGTATTCCGTTGTTCTAGCGATCGGATTTCACTCAAAACTCACCAAATGACTCCTCCCACCATATTATGATGATGCCCAACTTTTGGGCTCGATAGAAAATCAATAGTGGTAAGAAATTGGACAATTCAGGTTCAATGGCAGTTCGTTCCTTATAGGAGTGGTAGGTGTATTCCGTAGTTCTAGAGATTGGATTTCACTCAGAACTCACCAAATGAATCCTACCACCATATTATGATGATGCCCATGTTTTGGGCTCGATCGGAAATCCATAGGGGTAAGAAATTGGACAATTCAAGTTCGAAGGCATTTCGTTCCGAATTGGAGTGTATGGTGTGTTGCATAGTTTTAGCGATTGGATTTCACTCAAAACTCACCAAATGACTCCTCCCACCATATTATGATGATGCCCAAGTTGTGGGCTCGATCGGAAATCAATAGGGGTAAGAAATTGGACAATTCAGGTTCAAAAGAAGTTCGTTCCTTATAGGAGTGGTTGGTTGTATTCCGTAGTTCTAGCGATTGGATTTCACTCAAAACTCACCAAATGACTCCTCCCACCTTATTATGATGATGCCAAAGTTTTGGGCACGATCGGAAATCCATAGGGGTAAGAAATTGGACAATTCAGGTTCGAAGGCAGTTCGTTTCGAATTGCAGTGGTTGGGGTATTGCATAGTTCTAGCGATTGGATTTCACTCAAAACTCACCAAATGACTCCTCCCACCATATTATGATGATTCCCAAGTTTCGACCTCGATCGGAAATCCATAGGGGTAAGAAATTGGACAATTCATGTTCGTAGGAAGTTCGTTCCGAATTGGGGTGGTTGGTGTATTGCATAGTTCTAGCGATTAGATTTCACTCAAAACTCACCAAATGACTCCTCCCACCATATTATGATGATTCCCAAGTTTTGGGCTCGATCGGAAATCCATAGGGGTAAGAAATTGGACAATTCAAGTTCGAAGGCAGTTCGTTCCGAATTGAGTGGTTGGTGTATTGCACAGTTCTAGCGATTGGATTTCATTCAAAACTCCCCAAATGACTCCTCCCACCGTATTATGGTTGAGGCCAAAGTTTTGGGCTCGATCGAAATCCATAAGGGTAAGAAATTGGACAATTCAAGTTCGAAGGCAGTTCGTTCCGAATTGGAGTGGTTGGTGTATTGCATAGTTCTAAGCGATTGGATTTCACTCAAAACTCACCAAATGACTCCTCCCACCATATCATGATGATGCCCAAGTTTTCGGCTCGATCGAAAATCAATAGGGGTAAGAAATTGGACAATTCAGGTTCAAAGGTAGTTCGTTCCTTATAGGAGTGGTTGGTGTATTCCGTAGTTCTAGCGATTCGATTTCACTCAAAACTCACCAAATGACTCCTCCCACCATATTATGATGATGACCAAGTTTCGGGCTCGATCGGAAATCAATAGGGGTAAGAAATTCGACAATTCAGGTTCAAGGCTGCTCGTTCCTTATAGGAGTGGCTGGTGTATTCCGTAGTTCTAGCAATTGGATTTCTCTCAAAACTCACCAAATGACTCCTCCCACCATATTATGTTGATGCCCAAGTTTTGGGCTCGATCGGAAATCAATAGGGGTAAGAAATTGGACAATTCAGGTTCAAAGGCAGTTCGTTCCTTATAGGAGTGGTTGGTGTATTCCGTAGTTCTAGCGATCTTATTTCACTCAAAACTCACCGAATGACTCCTCCCACCATATTATGATGATACCCAAGTTTTGGGCTCGATCTGAAATCAACATGGGTAAGAAATTGGACAATTCAGGTTCAATGGGAGTTCGTTCCTTGTAGGAGTGGCTGGTGTATTCTGTAGTTCTAGCGATTGGATTTCACTCAAAACTCACCAAATGACTCCTCCCACCATATCATGATGATGCCCAAGTTTTGGGCTCTATCGAAATCAAAGGGGGTTAAGAAATTGGACAATTCAGGTTCAAAGTTAGTTCGTTCCTTATAGGAATGGTTGGTGTATTTCCGTAGTTCTAGCAATTGGATTTCACTCAAAACTCCCCAAATGACTCCTCCCACGATATTATGATGATGCCCAAGTTTTGGGCTCGATATGAAATCAATAGGGGTAAGAAATTGGACAATTCAGGTTCAAAGGCTGCTCGTTCCTTATAGGAGTGGCTGGTGTACTCCGTAGTTCTAGCAATTGGATTTCACTCAAAACTCACCAAATGACTCCTCCCACGATATTATGATGATGCCCAAGTTTTGGGCTCGATCGGAAATCAATAGGGGTAAGAAATTGGACAATTTAGGTTCGAAGGCTGCTCGTTCGTTATAGGATTGGCTGGTGGTAATCCGTAGTTCTAGCGATTCGATTTCCCTCAAACTCACCAAATGACTCCTCCCACCATATTATGATGATGCCCAGTTTTGGGCTCGATCGGAAATCAATAGGGGTAAGAAATTGGACAATTCAGGTTCAAAGGTAGTTCGTTCCTTATAGGAGTGGTTGGTGTATTCCGTAGTTCTACTAGCGATTGGATTTCAATCAAAACTCACCAAATGACTCCTCCCACCATATTATGATGATGCCCAAGTTTTGGGCTCGATCGGAAATCAATAGGGGTAAGAAATTGGACATTCAGGTTCAAAGGCCAGTTCGTTCCTTATCGGAGTGGTTGGTGTATTCCGTGGTTTTAGCGATTGGATTTCATTCAAAACTCACCAAATGACTACTCACACCATATTATGATGATGCCAAAGTTTTGGGCTCGATCGGAAATCCATAGGGGTAAGAATTGGACAATTCAAGTTCGAAGGCAGTTCGTTCTGAATTGGAGTGGTTGGTGTATTGCATAGTTCTAGCAATTGGATTTCACTCAAAACTCACCAAATGACTCCTCCCACCATATTATGATGATGCCCAAGTTTTGGGCTCGATCGGAAACCAATAGGGGTAAGAAATTGGACAATTCAGTTTCAAAGGCAGTTCGTTCCTAATAGGAGTGGCTGGTGTATTCCGTAGTTCTAGTGATTGGATTTCACTCAAAACTCACCAAATGACTCCTCCCACAATATTATGATGATGCCAAAGTTTTGGGCTCGATCGGAAATCCATAGGGGTAAGAAATTGGACAATTCAAGTTCGAAGGCAGCTCGTTCCGAATTGGACTGGTTGGTGTATTGCATAGTTCTAGCGATTGGATTTCACTCAAAACTCACCAAATGAATCCCCCCACCATACTATGATGATGCCCAGTTTGGGCTCGATCAGAAATTAATAGGGGTAAGAAATTGGACAATTCAGGTTCGAAGGCAGTTCGTTCCTTAGAGGAGTGGTTGGTGTATTCCGTAGTTCTAGCGATTGAATTTCACTCAAAACTAACCAAACGACTCCTCCCACCATATTATGATGATGCCAAAGTTTTGGGATCGATTGGAAATCCACAGGGGTAAGAAATTGGACAATTCAAGTTTGAAGGTTGTTCGTTCCGAATTGGAGTTGTTGGTGTATTGCATAGTTCTAGTGATTGGATTTCACTCAAAACTCACCAAATGACTCCTCCCACCCTTTTATGATGATGCCCAAGTTGTGGGCGCAATCGGAAATAAATTGGGGTATGAAATTGGACAATTCAGGTTCAAAGGCAGTTCGTAGGAGTGGTTGGTGTATTCCGTAGTTGTAGCGATTGGATTTCATTCAAAACTCACCAAATGAATCCTACCACCATATTATGTTGATGCCCAAGTTTTGGGCTCGATCAGAAATCCCTAGGGGTAAGAAATTGGACAATTCAAGTCGAAGACAGTTCGTTCCGAACTGGAGTGGTTGGTGCATTGCATAGTTTTAGCAATTGGATTTCACTCAAAACTCACCAAATGACTCCTCCCACAATATTATGATGATGCCCAAGTTTTGGGCTCGATCGGAAATCAATAGGGTAAGAAATTGGACAATTCAAGTTTAAAGGCAGTTCGTTCCTTATAGGAGTGGTTGGTGTATTCCAAAGTTCAAGCGATTGGATTTCACTCAAAACTCACCAAATGACTCCTCCCACCATTTTATGATGATGCCCAAGTTGTGGGCTCGATCGAAAATCAATAGGGGGTATGAAAGTGGACAATTCAGGTTCAAAGGCAGTTCGTTCCTTATAGGAGTGGTTGGTGTATTCCGTAGTTCTATAGATTGGATTTCACTCAAAACTCCCAAATGAATCCACCCACCATATTATGATGATTCCCAAGTTTTGGGCTCGATCGGAATCCATAGGGGTAAGAAACTGGACAATTCAGGTTCGAAGGCAGTTCGTTCCGAATTGGAGTGGTTGGTGTATTGCATAGTTCTAGCGATTGGATTTCACTCAAAACTAACCAAATGACTCCTCCCACCATATTATGATGATGCCCAAGTTTTGGGCTCGATCTGAAATCAACATGGGTAAGAAATTGGACAAGTCAGGTTCAATGGCAGTTCGTTCCTTATTGGAGTGGCTGGTGTATTCCGTAGTTCTAGTGATCGGATTTCACTCAAACTCACCAAACGACTCCACCCACCATATTATGATGATGCCCAAGTTTTGGGCTCAATCGGAAATCAATAGGGGTAAGAAATTGGACAATTCAAGTTCGAAGGCAGTTTGTTCGTTCCGAATTGGACTGGTTGGTGTATTGCATAGTTCTAGCAATTGGATTTCACTCAAAACTCACCAAATGACTCCTCCCACCATTTTATGATGATGCCCAAGTTGTGGGCTCGATCGGAAATAAATTGGGGTATGAAATTGGACAATTCAGGTTCAAAGGCAGTTCGTTCCTTATAGGAGTGGTTGGTGTAATGCATAGTTGTAGCGATTAGATTTCACTCTAAACTCACCAAACGACTCCTCCCACCATATTATGATGATTCCAAGTTTTGGGCTCGATCGGAAATTCATAGGAGTAAGAAATTGGACAATTCAAGTTCGAAGGCAGTTCGTTCCTTATTGGAGTGGCTGGTGTATTCCGTAGTTCTAGTGATCGGATTTCACTCAAACTCACCGAATGACTCCTCCCACCATATTTTGATGATGCCCAAGTTTGGGCTCGATCGGAGATCCGTAGGGGTAAGAAATTGGACAATTCAAGTTCGAAGGCAGATCGTTCCGAATTGGAGTGGTTGGTGTATTGCATAGTTCTAGCGATTGGATTGCACTCAAAACTCACCAAATGACTCCTCCCACACTATTATGATGATGCCCAAGTTTTGGGCTCGATCGCAAACCAATAGGGTTAAGAACTTGGACAATTCATGTTCGAAGGTAGTTCGTTCCTTATAGGCGTGGTTGGAGTATTGCATAGTTCTAGCGATTAGATTTCACTCAAAACTCACCAAACGACTCCTCCCACCATCTTATGATGATTCCCAGTTTTGGGCTCGATCGGAAATTCATAGGGGTAAGAAATTGGACAATTCAAGTTCGAAGGCAGTTCGTTCCTTATAGGAGTGGTTGGTGTATTCCGTAGTTCTAGCGATCTTATTTCACTCAAAACTCACCAAATGACTCCTCCCACCATATTATGATGATTCCCAAGTTTTGGGCTCGACCGGAAATCCATAGGGGTAAAAAATTGGACAATTCAAGTTCGAAGGCAGTTCGTTCCGAATTGGACTGGTTGGAGTATTGCATAGTTCCAGCGATTGGATTTCACTTAAAACTCACCCAATGACTCCTCCCACCATATTATGATGATTCCCAAGTTTGGGCTCGACCGGAAATCCATAGGGGTAAGAAATTGGATAATTCAAGTTCGAAGGCAGTTCGTTCCGAATTGGAGTGGTTGGTGTATTGCATAGTTCTAGCGATTGAATTTCCTTCAAAACTCACCAAATGACTCCTCCCACCATATTATGATGATTCCCAAGTTTTGGGCTCGATCTGAATTCCATAGGGTAAGAAATTGGACAATTCAAGTTCGAAGGCAGTTCGTTCCAAATTGGAGTGGTTGGTGTATTGCATAGTTCTAGCGATTGGATTTCACTCAAAGTCACCAAATGACTCCTCCCACCATATTATGATGATACCCATGTTTTGGGCTCGTTCGTAAATCAATAGGGTAAGAAATTGGACAATTCAGGTTCAAAGGCTGTTCGATCCATATAGGAGTGGTTGGGGTATTCCGTAGTTCTAGCGATTGGATTTCACTCAAAACTCACCAACGACTCCTCCCACCATACTGTGATGATGCCCAAGTTTTGGGCTCGATCGTAAATCAATAGGGGTAAGAAATTGGACAATTCAGGTTCAAAGGCTGTTCGATCCATATAGGGTAAGAAATTGGACTGGTTGGAGTATTGCATAGTTCCAGCGATTGGATTTCACTTAAAACTCACCCAATGACTCCTCCCACCATATTATGATGATGCCCAAGTTTTTGGCTCGATCGGAAATCCATAAGGGTAAGAAATTGGACAATTCAAGTTCCAAGGAAGTTCGTTCCTTATAGGAGTGGTTGGTGTATTGCATAGTTCTAGCGATTGGATTTCACTCAAAACTCACCAAATGACTCCTCCCACCATATCATGATGATTCCCAAGTTTTGTGCTCGATCGGAAATCCATAGGGGTAAGAAATTGGACAATTTATGTTCGAAGGCAGTTCGTTCCGAATTGGACTGGTTGGTGTATTGCATAGTTCTAGCGATTAGATTTCACTAAAAACTCACCAAACGACTCCTCCCACCATATTACGATGATTCCCAAGTTTTGGGCTCGATCGGAAATCCATAGGGTTAAGAAATTGGACAATTCAGGTTCAAAGGCAGTTCGTTCCTTATAGGAGTGGTTGGTGTATTCCGTAGTTCTAGCGATTGGATTCACTCAAAACTCACCAAATGACTCCTCCCACCATATTATGTTGATGCCCAAGTTTTGGGCTCGATCGGAAATCAATAGGGGTAAGAAATTGGACAATTCAGGTTCAAAAGCAGTTCGTTCCTTATAGGAGTGGTTGGTGTATTCCGTAGTTCTAGCGATCTTATTTCACTCAAAACTCACCGAATGACACCTCCCACCATATTATGATGTTGCCAAAGTTTTGGGCTCGATCGGAAATCCATAGGGGTAAGAAATTGACAATTCAAGTTCGAAGGCAGTTCGTTCCGAATTGGAGTGGTTGGTGTTTTGCATAGTTCTAGCAATTGGATTTCACTCAAACTCACCAAATGACTCCTCCCACCATATTATGATGATTCCCAAGTTTTGGGCTCGATCGGAAATCCATAGGGGTAAGAAATTGGACAATTCAAGTTCGAAGGCAGTTCGTTCCGAATTGGAGTGGCTGGTGTATTGCATAGTTCTAGCGATTGAATTTCCCTCAAAACTCACCAAATGACTCCTCCCACCATATTATGATGATTCCCAAGTTCTGGGCTCGATCGGAAATCCATAGGGTAAGAAATTGGACAATTCAAGTTCGGAGGCAGTTCGTTCCGAATTGGAGTGGTTGGTGTATTGCGTAGTTCTAGCGATTGGATTTCACTCAAAAACTCACCAAACGACTCCTCCCACCATACTGTAATGATGCCCAAGTTTTGGCTCGATCGGAAATCAATAGGGGTAAGAAAATGGACAATTCAGGTTCAAAGGCAGTTCGTTCCTTATAGGAGTGGTTGGTGTATTCCGTAGTTCTAGCGATTGGATTTCACTGAAAACTCACCAAATGAAACCTCCCACCATATTATGATGATGCCCAAGTTGTGGGCTTGATCGTTAATCAATAGGGGTAAGAAATTGGACAATTCAGGTTCAAAGGCTGTTCATTCCTTATAGGAGTGGTTGGTGTATTCCGTAGTTCTAGCGATTGGATTTCACTCAAAACTCACCAAATGACTCCTTCCACCATACTATGGTGATGCCCAAGTTTTGGGCTCGATCGGAAATCAATAGGGTAAGAGATTAGACAATTCAGGTTCAAAGGCAGTTCGTTCCGTATAGGAGTGGTTGGTGTATTCCGTAGTTCTAGCGATTGTATTTCACTCGAAACTCACCAACTGACTCCTCCCACCATATATGATAATGCCCAAGTTTTGGGCTCGATCGGAAATCAGTAGGGGTAAGAATTGGACAATTCAGGTGAAAAGGCAGTTCGTTCCTTATAGGAGTGGTTGGTGTATTCCGGAGTTCTAGCGATTGGATTTCACTCTAAACTCACCAAATGACTCCTCCCACCGTATTATGATGATGAACAAGTTTTGGGCTCGATCGGAAATCAATAGCGGTAAGAAATTGGACAATTCAGGTTCAAAGGCAGTTCGTTCCTTATAGGAGTGGTTGGTGTATTTCGTAGTTCTAGCGATTGGATTTCACTAAAAACTCACCAAATGACTCCTCCCACCATATTATGATGATGCCCAACTTTTGGGCTCTATCGGAATCCATAGGGGTAAGAAATTGGACAATTCAAGTTCGAAGGCAGTTCGTTCCGAATTGGAGTGTTTGGGTGTATTGCACAGTCTAGCGATGGATTTCACTCAAAACTCACCAAATGACTCCTCCCACCATATTATGATGGATGCCGAGTGTGGCTCGTCGGAGATCATAGGGGTATGAATTGGAAAATTCAGGTTCAAAGGCAGTTCGTTCCTTATAGGAGTGGTTTGGTTGTTTCCATAGTTCTAGCGATTGGATTTCAACTCAAACTCACAAAATGAATCCTCCCACCATATTATGATGATGCCCAGTTTTGGGTCGATCGGAAATCAATAGGGGTAAGAAATTGGACAATTCAGGTTCAAAGGCAGTTCGTTCTCTTATAGGATGGGTTTGGTGTATTCCGTAGTCTAGCGATCGGATTGCACTCAAAACTCTCCACATGACTCCTCCCACATATTATGATGATACCCCAAGTTTTGGGCTCGATCGGAAATCATAGGGTAAGAAACTGGACAATTCAGCTTCAAAGGCAGTTCGTTCCTTATCGGAGTGGTTGTTTTATTCCGTAGTTCTAGCGATCGGATTTCACTCAAAACTCACCAAATGAACTCCTCCCACCATATTAATGTGTATGCCAAAGTTTTGGGCTCGATCGGAAATCATATAGGTAAGAATTGGACAATTCAAGTTCGTAGACAGTTCGTTCCGAATTGGAGTGGTTGGTGTATTGCATAGTTCAAGCGATTGGATTTCACTCAAAACTCACCAATGACTCCTCCCACCATATTAGATGATGTCCAAGTGGTGGGCTTGATCGGAAATCAATAGGGGTAAGAAATTGGACAATTCAGGTTCAAAGGCAGTTCGTTTCTTATAGGTGTGGTTGGTGTATTCCGTAGTTCTAGCTAGTGGATTCACTCAAAACTCACCAAATGACTCCACTCCCACCATATTATGATGATGCCCAAATTTTGGGCTCGATCGGAAATCAATAGGGGTAAAAAATTGGACAATTCAAGTTCAAAGGTTGTTCATTCCTTATAGGAGTGGGTTGGTGATTCCGTAGTTCTAGCTATTGGATTTCACTCAAAACACCCCAAATGACTCCTGTCTCCATATTATGATGATGCCCAAGTTGTGGGCTCGATCGGAAATCAATAGGGGTATTAAATTGGACAATTCAGGTTCAAAGGGCAGTTCGTTCGTTATAGGTGTGGTTGGTGTATTCCGTAGTTCTAGCGATTGGATTTCACTCCAAACTCACCAAATGACTCCTCCCACCATATTATGATGATGCCCAAGTTGTGGGTTCGATCGGAAATCAATAGGGTACGAAATTGGACAATTTATGTTCGAAAGGCAGTTCGTTCCAAATTGCAGTGGTTGGTGTATTGCATAGTTCTAGCGATTGGATTCACTGAAAACTCACCAAATGACTCCTCCATCATATTATGATGATGCCAAGGTTTGGGCTCGATCGGAAATCAATAGGGGTAAGAAATTGGACAATTCAAGTTCGAGGCATTTCGTTCCGAATTGGAGTGGTTGGTGTATTGCATAGTTCTAGCGGATTGAATTTCCCTCAAAACTCACCAATGACTCCTCCCACCATATTATGATGATGCCCAAGTTTTGGGCTCGATCGAAACAATAGGGGTAGAAATTGGGACAATTCAAGTTCAAAGGCAGTTCGTTCCTTATAGGAGTGGTTGGTGTATTCCGTAGTTCTAGCGATCGGATTTCACTCAAAACTCACCAAATGACTCCTCCCCACCATATTATGATGTTGCCCAATTTTGGGCTCGATCGGAAATCCTAGGGGTAAGAAATTGGACAATTTCAAGTTCGAAGGTAGTTCGTTCCGAATTGGAGGTGGTTGGTGTAATATGATAGTTCTAGCGATTGGATTTCACTCAAAAACCCACCAAATTGAATCCTCCCACCATATTATGATGATGTCCCAAGTGGTGGGCTTGATCGGAAATCAATAGGGGTAAGAAATTGGACAATTCAGGTTCAAAGGCAGTTTCGTTCCTTATAGGAGTGGTTGTTGTATTCCGTAGTTCTAGCGATCGGATTTTCCTCAAAACTCACCAAATACTCCTCCCACATATTATGATGTTGCCCAAGTTTTGGGCTCGATCGAAACCCATAGGGGTAAGAAATTGGACAATTCAAGTTCGAAGGCAGTTCGTTCCGAATTGGAGTGGTTGGTGTATTGCATAGTTCTAGCGATTGGATTTCACTCAAAACTCACCAAATGACTCCTCCCACCATATTATGATGAGGTCCAAGTGGTGGGCTTGTTCAGAAATCAATAGGGGTAAGAAATTGGACAATTCAGGTTCAAAGGCAGTTCGTTTCTTATAGGTGTGGTTGGTGTATTCCGTAGTTCTAGCTATGGATTTCACTCAAACTCCCCAAATGACTCTTGTCACCATATTATGATGATGCCCAAATTTTTGGGCTCGATCGGAAATCCATAGGGGTAAGAAATCGGACATTCAAGTTCGAAGACAATTCGTTCCGAATTGGAGTGTTGGTGTGTATTGCATAGTTCTAAGCGATTGGATTTCACTCAAAAAACTCACCAAATGACTCCCACCATATTATGATGATGCCCAAGTTTTGGGCTCAATCGAAATCAATAGGGTTAAGAATTGGACAATTCAGATTCAAAGGCAGTTCGTTCCTTATAGGAGTGGTTGGTGTATTCCGTAGTTCTAGCGATCGAATTTCACTCCAAACTCACCAAATGAATCCTCCCACCATATTATGATGATGTGCAAGTTTGGGCTCGATCGGAAATCAATAGGGTAAGAAAATTGGACATTCATGTTCAAAGGCAGTTCGTTCCTTATAGGGAGTGGTTTGTGTATTCTGTAGTTCTAGGCGAATGGATTTCACTCAAAACTCACCAAATGACTCCTCCCACCATAATTTGATGTTGCCCAAGTTTTGGGCTTCGATCGGAATCCATAGGGGTAAGAACATTGACAATTCATGTCGAAGGCAGTTCGTTCAGAATTGGAGTGGTTGGTGTACTGCATAGTTTTAGAGATTGGATTTCACTCAAAACTCACCAAATGACTCCCACCATATTATGATGATGCCCAAGTTTTGGGCTCAATCGGAAATCAATAGGGTTAAGAAATTGGACAATTCAGGTTCAAAGGCAGTTCGTTCCTTATAGGAGTGGTTGGTGTATTCCGTAGTTCTAGCGATTGGATTTCACTCAAAACTCACCAAATGACTCCTCCCACCATATTATGATGATGTCCAAGTTTTGGGCTCGATCGGCAATCAATAGGGGTAAGAAATTGGACAATTAAGGTTCAAAGGCAATTCATTCCTTATAGGAGTGGTCGGTGTATTCCGTAGTTCTAGCGATTGGATTTCACTCAAAACTCACCAAATGACTCCTCCCACCATATTATGATGACGGCCAAGTTTTGGGCTCGATCGGAAATCAATAGGGGTAAGCAATTGGACAATACATGTTCAAGGGTAGTTCGTTCCTTATAGGAGTGGTTGGTGTATTCTGTAGTTCTAGCGATTGGATTTCACTCAAAACTCACCAAATGACTACTTCCACCATATTGTGATGACGGCCAAGTTTTGGGCTCGATCGGAAATCAATAGGGGTAAGAAATTGGACAATTCGTGTTCAAGGGAAGTTCGTTCCTTATAGGAGTGGTTGGTGTATTCCGTAGTTCTAGCCATTGGATTTCACTCAAAACTCACCAAATGACTCCTCCCACGATATTATGATGATGCCCAAGTTTTGGGCTCGAACGGAAATCAATAGGGTAAGAAATTGGACAATTCGTGTTCAAGGGCAGTTCGTTCCTTATAGGAGTGGTTGGTGTATTCCGTAGTTCTAGAGATTGGATTTCACTCAAAACACAACAAATGACTCCTCCCACCATATTATGATGATGCCCAAGTTTTGGGCTCGATAGGAAATTAATAGGGGTAAGAAATTGGCCAATTCATGTTCAAAGGATGTTCATTCCATATAGGAGTGGTTGGTGTATTCCGTAGTTCTAGCGATTGGATTTCACTCAAAACTCACCAAATGACTCCTCCCACCATATTATGGGGATACCCAAGTTTTGGGCTCGATCGGAAATCAATAGGGGTAAAAAATTGGACAACTCAGGTTCAAAGCCAGTTCGTTCCTTATAGGAGTTGTTGGTGTATTCCGTAGTTCTAGCGATTGGATTTCTCTCAAAACTCACCAAATGACTCCTCCCACAATATTGTGATGATGCCCAAGTTTTGGGCTCGATCGGAAATCAATAGGGGTAAGAAATTGGACAATTCAGGTTTAAAAGGAAGTTCGTTCCTTATAGGATTGGTTGGTGTATTCCGTAGTTCTAGCGATTGGATTTCACTCAAAACACAACAAATGACTCCTCCCACCATATTATGATGATGCCCAAGTTTTGGGCTCAATCGGAAATCAATAGGGGTAAAAATTGGACAATTCAGGTTCAAAGCCAGTTCGTTCCTTATAGGAGTTGTTGGTGTATTCCGTAGTTCTAGCGATTGGATTTCACTCAAAACTCACCAAATGACTCCTCCCACCATATTGTGATGATGCCAAGTTTTGGGCTCGATCGGAAATCAATAGGGGTAAGAAATTGGACAATTCAGGTTTAAAAGGAAGTTCGTTCCTTATAGGATTGGTTGGTGTATTCCGTAGTTCTAGCGATCGGATTTCACTCAAAACTCACCAAATGACTCCTCCCACCATATTATGATGATGCCCAAGTTTTAGGCTCGATCGGAAATCAATAGCGGTAAGAAATTGGACAATTCGGGTTCAAAGGATGTTCGTTCCTTACAGGCGTGGTTGGTGTATTCCGTAGTTCTAGCAATTGGATTTCACTCAAAACTCACCAAATGACTCCTCCCACCATATTATGTTGATGCCCAAGTTTTGGGTTCGATCGGAAATCAATAGGGCAATGAAATTGGACAATTCAGGTTCAAAGGCATTTCGTTCCTTATCGGATCGCTTGGTGTATTCCGTAGTTCTAGTGATTGGATTTCACTCAAAACTCACCAAATGACTCCTCCCACCATATTATGGTGATGCCCAAGTTTTGGGCTCGATCAGAAATCAATAGGGGTAAGAAATCGGACAATTCAGGTTCGAAGGCAGTTCTTTCCTTACAGGTGCGGCTGGTGTATTCCGTAGTTCTAGCGATTGGATTTCACTCAAAACTCACCAAATGACTCCTCCCACCATATTATGATGATGCCCAAGTTTTGGGATCTATCGGAAATCAATTGGGGTAAGAAATTGGTAAATTCAGGTTCAAAGGCAGTTCGTTCCTTATAGGAGTGGCTGGGGTATTCCGTAGTTCTAGCGATTGGATTTCACTCAAAACTCACCAAATGACTCCTCCCACCATATTATGATGATGCCCAAGTTTTGGGCTCGATCGGAAATATATAGGGGTAAGAAATTGGGCAATTCAGGTTCAAAGGCAGTTCGTTCGTTGTAGGAGTGGCTGGTGTATTCCGTGGTTCTAGCGAATGGATTTCACTCAAAACTCACCAAATAACTCCTCCCACCATAATAGGATGATGGTCAAGTTTTGGGCTCGATCGGAAATCAATGGGGGTAAGAAATTGGACAATTCAGGTTCAAAGGCAGTTCGTTCCTTATAGGAGTGGCTGGTGTATTCCGAAGTTCTAGCGATTGGATTTCACCCAAAACTCACCAAATGACTCCTCCCACCATATTATGATGATGCCCAAGTTTTGGGCTCGATCGGAAATCAATAGGGGTAAGAAATTGGACAATTCAGGGTCAAAGGCAGTTCGTTCCTTATAGGAGTGGCTGGTGTATTCCGTGGTTCTAGCGATTGGATTTTACTCAAAACTCACCAAATGACTCCTCCCACCATTTTATGATGATGCCCAAGTTTTGGGCTCGATCGGAAATCAATAGGGGTAAGAAATTGGACAATTCAGGTTCAAAGGCAAATTCGTTCCTTATAGGAGTGGTTGGTGTATTCCATAGTTCTAGCGATTGGATTTCACTCAAAACTCCCCAAATGACTCCTCTCACCATATTATGATGATGCCCAAGTTTTGGGCTCGATCGGAAATGAATAGGGGTAAGAAATTGGACAATTCAGGTTCAAAGGCAGTTCATTCCTTATAGGAGTGGTTGGTGTATTCCGTAGTTCTAGCGATTGGATTTCACTCAAAACTCACCAAATGACTCCTCCCACCATATTATGATGATGCCCAAGTTTTGGGCTCGATCAGAAATCAGTAGGGGTAAGAAATTGGACAATTCAGGTTCAAAGGCTGTTCGTTCCTTATCGGAGTGGCTGGTGTATTCCGTAGTTCTAGCGATTGGATTTCACTCAAAACTCACCAAATGACTCCTCCCACCATATTATGATGATGCCCAAGCTTTTGGGCTCGATCGGAAATCAATAGGTGTAAGAAATTGGACAATTCAGGTTCGAAGGCAGTTCGTTTCCTTACAGGTGTGGCTGGAGTATTCCGTAGTTTCTAGCGATTGGATTTCACTCAAAACTAACCAAATGACTCCTCCCACCATATTTTGATGATGCCCAAGTTTTGGGGTCAATCTGAAATCAATAGTGGTAAGAAATTGGACAATTCAGGTTCAAAGGCAATTCGTTCCTTATAGGAGTGGTTGGTGTATTCCATAGTTCTAGCGATTGGATTTCACTCAAAACTCCCCAAATGACTCCTCTCACAATATTATGATTATGCCCAAGTTTTGGGGTCGATCGGAAATGAATAGGGGTAAGAAATTGGACAATTCAGGTTCAAAGGCAGTTCGTTCCTTATAGGAGTGGTTGTTGTATCCCGTAGTTTTAGCGATTGGATTTCACTCAAAACTCACCAAATGACTCCTCCCACCATATTATGGTGATGCCAAAGTTTTGGGCTCGACCGGAAATCCATAGGGGGCAAGAAATTGGACCAATTCAAGTTCGAAGGCAGTTCGTTCCGAATTGGAGTGGTTGGTGTATCGCATAGTTCTAGCGATTGGATTTCACTCAAAACTCACCAAATGACTCCTCCCACCATATTATGGTGATGCCAAAGTTTTGGGCTCGACCGGAAATCCATAGGGGGCAAGAAATTGGACAATTCAAGTTCGAAGGCAGTTCGTTCCGAATTGAAGTGGTTGGTGTATTCCGTAGGTTTAGCGATTGGATTTCACTCAAAACTCACCAAATGAATCCTCGCACCATGTTATGGTGATGCCCAAGTTTTGGGCTCGATCGAAAATCAATCGGGGTAAGAAATTAGACAATTCAAGGTTCAAAGGCAGTTCGTTCCTTATAGGAGTGGTTGGTGTATTCCGTAGATCTAGCGATTAGATTTCACTCAAAACTCACCAAATGACTCCTCCCACCATATTATGATGATGCCCAAGTTTTGGGCTCGATCGGAAATCAATAGGGGTAAGAAATTGGACAATTCAGGTTCAAAGGCTGTTCGTTCCTTATCGGAGTGGCTGGTGTATTCCGTAGTTCTAGCGATTGGATTTCACTCAAAACTCACCAAATGACTCCTCCCACCATATTATGATGAGCCCAAGTTTTGGGCTCGATCGGAAATCAATAGGGGTAAGAAATTGGACAATTCAGGTTCAAAGGCAGTTCGTTCCTTATAGGAGTGGCTGGAGTATTCCGTAGTTCTAGGGATTGGATTTCACTCAAAACTCACCAAATGCTCCTCCCACCATTGTTGCGTAGATACAGCTGCACCAAAATGGATTCAACTGCATCATCAACTTGTGATATCGCAAGTGCACGAACCGTTGATAGTTTAGCGTATGTAAGTGCGAGGTCGATTCCACAGGGATTGGTGATTGAATGATCCACTTCAGTTTTCCTACCAAAACATAAATAAAAACAAAAGAAACCAAACAAGAAGAAAAGAATGTACATTACAAGAAAAATAAATTTAAAACTAAAAGAACATTGAAGAAATTAAGAGAACTTGAGGAAGAAAAGAAAGTGTTTGAGAGCTTTAGAGAAGGAGAAGAAAGCATTGAGACTTGGAGGATTTGATGATGAAAGAAACGTGTTTGGAAACTGGAGGATTTTGAAGAGAAGAGAGAGAAGTGGTCAAAACATGGAGAACTTAGAGAAGAGAAAGGTGTTTGAGGTGTTTGAGAACATGGAGAACTTTTGAGGAGAAGAAAGTGGTGTTTGAGAATTTGATTAAGGAATGGGAAGGTGTTTGAGAAAGAGAAGAAGTGTTGTTTGAGAACTTTTAGGATTTTGGAAGAGAAGAGACATGTGTTTGGAAGCTTTGAGAAGGGAGAAGAAAGTGTTTTGGAAATTTGGAGAATTTGATGAAGGAATGTGTTGAAGAACATGGAGACTTTTGAAGAGAATATTGGAAGGTAGGAAGTGGTGTTTGGGAAATTTGGAGAAGGATGATGTTTGAGAGATTTGGAGAAGAAAAAGGAAATGTGTTTGAGATTAGTACAAAGAAAATTTAGTAGAATGATCTTATTACAACAATTGAGAACTACAAAGGGAAACTAAGAGAATTTGAGGGAGAGAAGGGAAGGGAGCTCTAGAGAAGTGCTTGAGAGCTCCCCCCCTTGGGGTGTTATTACAAGCTTAGGAAACCTCACTATTTATAGGCCTAAGGAAGTTGAAAATCTGAATTATACAATTGAATTTTCTAAACCACTAACTTCACCAACTTACAACACTTAATTCACCTAACACACTATTGCATTTGAAAACAATTCCTCTTGTCTTTAGGCTTAGTGTTGCAGCTCCCACTTCATCATCTTTTGGCTCATTTGGCTGCTGCAAAATTCCACTCAAATATAGGTATTGAATATGCTTCACCAAACTTTCCCACAATCAACAACACTTCATCATGTATATGTCATGCATGACAATGCATTGCAGCCAGCTTGTGGGCTCGTTTTGGGCTTGTGGCTTCAATCTGAAAAATCTGGAAAAATATGGATCTTGAAGCTCTTTCTTATCTTTCCAAGCATATGCAGCCCAACTCAAGGAAAAATCGGAAGGCCTTCAAATGTGATTTTTGGCCCAGTAACGCAGATGCTGCCGAATTTGACCTTAAGTTGCCAAAACATGTATAACTTTCTCTAGAAGACTCGGAATCATGAACCGTAAAATTATACAGAAACTAGACTTCCGTATCTTTCCAATGATGTATGGCTCATCATCTGGTTCTTCTTGAGCAAGTACAGTCCAATCCGTGAAGTTGACTGATCTGCAGACACTGTTTTGAGCTAACTTGTCTCCAAAATGCATTTATTGAGTCACAAGCTTATTACACTGAAACAAACCCAAAACAAATTAAAAGCACAAGTTTAACTCAAAAACATCAACCAAATCATAAGTTAAAGGGTACAAAATGATATGTAATTTATGCACCGATCAAATACCCCCAAACCTAGATTTTGCTAGTCCTCGAGCAAAACAAAAGGAAAACAAAGATAAAAACAAACAAGAAGTTAATAGACCACTTTCGTAGGTAACTCGATTGCATTGAGCGTATGCAACAAGCCTTTAAACCTCTAGGCATCCCTAGTAGGAGGAGTTGTGTCTCCTGAGGGTTTAACAGATACGATACCCACAAACGTTTTACTGACTCTGTAAAACAAAGTAATTAGAAAACTTAAAAGATTGTTAGTCCTTAAGCAAAACCAAAAAAAAAACAAACATAAATACATTAACAAAAACAAAACAAAAAAAAAACAAAAACAATTACAAAAATAAAAAGAACTCAAAACAATCTTTCCGAACATTTTCTGAAGAGAAATGACTCATGCACATGACTTAAACGTTTTAACAATGAAAGCTCAGTTTTAGACATTATTTACAAGGGGCAAAGTTCAAAAATAATATGCTCAAAGTGTAGTAGTGTGATAGCCAAATGCAACAAATTCCCAATCTTAGTTTTCACACAATTTCAAAATCATACAAAGCACAAGTTCAACTTCAAATCTCACCAAAGTTGTCCTCTCACAAATGAATCACTCAGAAGAGGGCTATAATGCAACACTCAGTTATAAACATGAGAATAGAGTTAAACCATAAGGACTTAACTCGAAATAGAAAGATGAAGAACTTGCATTAATATGATCTCAAGAAGGATGCCAAACACTTAAAAGTAGAAAAATGGATGCAATTCAACCACATGACATTTAAGATCAATTTAGGTCTTTAGTATAGGTTGTAATGGGGCCAAGGGTGTAAGGTGAGTAAGAAATGAAAGGTATGGATAATACAAAGTCCAAGGAACTCGCAATGTAAGAGCATAAAATAATTGTTTACAAGACTTCGAATCATCACGATTAGATTTTTCTTTTACATGATCAAAACTCCTTATACCTTCATTTACATGATTCAACTCCTTTCCTTTAATTGAACAAACACCAATATTTGAAGGCCCAAAAATGAAATTTCAATCAACCACCACTTAACTTTTCTCTTTTCTTTCACCAATTGTGTGATTTTTTTTTTTTTTTTGAAATGTAACTCCCTTCCAAACTTAGTATGAAAAACACATCCAATTAAAGCTCATGAGTTCCTTAGAAAGGTAAATATTTGTTTTTCAGGCTAAGGCAGGACATATAATTGGTAAATGAAAGAAAAGGTTTACATGTAGGCTCAAAATGGTTAACAATGGAAAATCATGCTTAAGCATGCATAAGGTTAGCTTGAAAGGCACAAACGATCCAAAGAAGGCCTTAATATCATTTCTTTAAATGTCATGAAATCAAATTGCATAAGAATGAATGACTTTTAAGTGTTCAACCAAATCAATGAATAATGAGATCAAACAACAACTTTGACAAGAAAATAGAGTATGTATAACACTCATGAATTGAAGTACAAGGCTCAAAAGCTCACTTTATATGGTTGGTTATATAAGTCTAATTTATGCTTCATACAATTCTTTAGATCATGCAAATCCTTTAATTGGAAAATTATGAAACAAATGGCAAGTGTAAAGAATGTTTCAACATATCATGCTAGAACAATGCCAATTTTAATTTTTTTTTTTAAAAAGAAAATAAATAAAATGAAATCCAATTTTTATTAAGTCATGCAAACATTTATCATAATCTCATCATATGTGTTCGGAAAGTGACTAAAAAAAACAAAACAAGACTCAAATAGAAGAGAAACAAGCAAATTTTTTTAATTTTTTTTTTTATAAGAAAAACCAAATTTAATGCTAAACTCCAATACCCCCAAACCTAGAAATGAACATTGTCCTCAATGTTTAAAAATTAGCCACAAACAATGTCATAACAACAAATGAAAGGTATTAAAGCAAATAAAATAAAAACACACAAAAAAAAAAATAAAAAAAATAATTAAAAATAAAAATTACAAAACAAACAAACAAATAAAAAAAAAAACAACACTCAAAACAGTAAGCCCTAACAGATTACACAAACTGAAACCCAAACAATTGAAAGTCCAAAGCCCACAATGAAATTAACCCAACAACGGTAAAACCCAAACAACAGTGAAAAACCCGACCCACAATTTGTTTTTATTTCCAGCTTTTTTTTTTATTATTTAGTTTTGTAAAAACAAACTCTCGAACCGTGATTAGCAACACAAAGAGCGGGATTTTAACATGGGTAATGATGTCTCGGTTCAGTGTAAGAGACCAACAGACAGGGCGAGACACGTGTCGACGCATAGAGGCGCCGCAGACTCCACAAGCAGAAATTATGGGCTCATGGAAAGGCGCGACGACTTTGCTGAACGCGTCCGTTCAGACAAAGCAAGTCGTGACAAATGAGTTGGAAACGGTTGGGTTGTGGGACTCGAGGAACGCTTGGGGATTCAGAAATGCTTAGACGCTGCAATGGCTAGGGTTTGTCAAAGACTACATATAAGAAGGAAAAAGAAGGGGAAAAAACAAAAAACACAAACTCAGAAACACAAAAGAGAAGAAGAAAAAAAACTGAGAAATCAAATGGCTCTTCCTACCCCTTTTCGTTGATCTCAACCTAGCTCCACCGACTCAGACACGAGGCCAAGCAGTAGCACCAGTATGGATGCCCTACTTTGCCTCCGCACGGGGGCCTGTGACTGTCAATGACTCAATACTCCTGGACAACGATGTTGCCATTGGAGTTGGCAGAAATTTGGTGACTCCTAAAGATATACGCGTGTTCGGGACAAGGGATGACAACCGAGTCATGAGTGATGCCCTGGCACTGAGCGTGCAGAGTACAGCATGTGTCGCAAGTTTGGGTCATCGCCTACTTGCGAAGTCCCATGAGGTAGAGGTGCTTAAAGCTCAGTTGGCGGCGGAGCGAAGTATGGTTGAAGAGTGTCAGAGTGCTATAAAAAGCTTGAAAAGGGAGAGGGCCAGGATAGTGGAGGTGAATCGACACCAGCTAGAAGTATTGCGGGACGAGAATAAAAACTATCAAAGATGGTAGAGTTGTACTCTCGTGACATGCGAAAACAGCTGGAAGACCTAGACCGACCGGGTAAACGCAAGCAAGCGGATCGCGAGAGTAGTTACGCTCAAGCTAAGATTGCGATCTTTGGGAGCTCAAGTGATGAGCCCCAAGAGGCTGTGCGTGAAGCCCCGGAAGAGGACAGCCAGAGGGCCAAACTCAAAGCTCCTATGGTCGAGACACCGAAGGCCAAGAAGAAATGATTTCAGTTTTTATTTATTATTTAATTTTATGTGTATGCCTTTTTTTTTTTTTTTTTTTTTTAAATTGGGAAATAAAAAGTTATGTTATCTCAAAGAACGATTGACCTAATTTAAAGAACGACAATCAAACAAAAACACGAAACCCAAACATGATTTTTTATTTTTAGTTAAGTAAAACACAATAACTGCTTCTTCTTTTAAGAGAAAACTTAAGGATGACCAGTTAAGGGCCTCAGAAAACACAGCCAGGGGTCCGGGAAGGTTGGAGGGGTCACAATGGTCCCGCTTAAAACCCTAACTTCTTAGACACCGAAGGTGTCGCCTTAAAGAACTCCTAGACACTGTATAGACTGCGGTTGCTCACTGGAGTTACCAAAATTTAGCTCCTTCAAAGAATATCCTATGAGTTTTAAATTATACCTAATTAAATAAAAAAAATAAATAAAAAATAAATAAAAACTGAAATAAACACGCAATTCAAACAGAATTTAAAAGAAGAGATGGGATTCTTGCACCAGGTGTCCAAGACGCATCTTTAATTTTGTCTCCTTCCAATTAAATTCTTGAGAAACCTGACAAACAAGAATAAAACAAGTTATTTTAAATTAAAAAGAAAAACAATGAATAAAGAAAAAAAAAATAATAAAAAAAAAAGGAAAACACACTTCCCCAAACTTAAACAAAAGAAAAGAAAAACAAAACGACTGGAAATAACAGACAAAAACAAAGCAATCATAAAAAGGGAGGCAAAAGTAAATGAAAGTGTAGACATGCTCCCTTTTAAAAAAAACGCGGTCGTAATTTGCGCAAGAAATGAAGGGATCCGAGAGAAAAAGCACAGGATAGCACCCTCGAGATCCGAAGTGCTTTCGGCTCCCTCGTCTGCATAAATCTATTTAAACACTTCTCGGTGAAGTAGAAGAGCATCCCACATTTCTTCCTGCAAATTCAGAGAAAAAAAAACAACAAAAAAAATCCAAAAACAAAACAATGGCATCCTCTTGCACTTACCTTGATGATCTTAACCTTGAATTGTCCCTTGCGCCACCGAATGCGCAGATAAGGGCTCCTACAAACCATGTCTTCCCAAACTCCACATATCATCACGGTACGGCCTCAAACTTTGCTGAGGCAATACCGAACTTTTCTGAGGCAGTGCCGAACAGAGCAGTGCTGCTGGGAGGCATGATGGCAGCAAGCTCACACCGACGGATCATCTGCATGTGGCGCAGAGGTCTGACAAGGCAGCGGTGGAGGAGTCCAACAATTTAACTGTGTCCACG
>BJCG01004193.1:0-48895 GCA_005406145.1 Prunus yedoensis
ATGACTCCTCCCACCATATTATGCTGATGCCCAAGTTTTTGGGCTCGATCGGAAATCAATAGGGGTAAGAAATTGGACAATTCAGGTTCAAAGGCAGTTCGTTCCTTATAGGAGTGGTTGGTGTATCCGTAGTTCTAGCGATCGGATTTCACTCAAAACTCCAAATGACTCCTCCCACCAAATTATGATGATGCCCAAGTTTTGGGCTCGATCGGAAATCCATAGGGGTAGGAAAATGGACAATTCAGTTCGAAGACAGTTCGTTCCCAAGGATTGGTTGGTGTATTGCTAGTTCTAGCGATTGGATTTCACTCAAAACCACCAAATGACTCCTCCCACCATATTATGATGATGCCCAAGTTTTGGGCTCGATCGGAAATCAATAGGGGTAAGAATTGGACAATTCAGGTTCAAGGGCGTTCGTTCCTTATAGGAGTTGTTGGTGTATTCCGTAGTTCTAGCGATTGGATTTCTCTCAAAACCACCAAATGACTCCTCCCACCATATTATGATGATGCCAAGTTTTGGGCTCGACGGAAGTCAATAGGGGTAAGAAATTCGACAATTCAGGTTCAAAGGCAGTTCGTTCCTTATAGGAGGGGGTTGGTGTATTCCGTAGTTCTAGCGATCGGATTTCACTCAAAACTCACCAAACGACTCCTCCAACCATATTATGATGATATCCAAGTTTTGGGCTCGATTGGAAATCCATAGGGGTAAGAAATTGGACAATTCATGTTCGAAGACAGTTCGTTCCGAATTGGAGTGGTTGGTGTATTGCATAGTTCTAGCGATTGGATTTCACTCAAAACTCACCAAATGACTCGTCCCACCATATTATGATGATGCCCAAGTTTTGGGCTCGATCGGAAATCAATAGGGTAAGAAATTAGACAATTCAGTTTCAAAGGTAGTTCGTTCCTTATAGGAGTGGTTGGTGTATTCCGAAGTTCTAGTGATTGGATTTCACTCAAAACTCCCAAATGACTCCTCCCACCATATTATGATGATGCCCAAGTTTTGGGCTCGATCGGAAATCAATAGGGGTAAGAAATTGGACAATTCAGGTTCAAAGGCAGTTCGTTCCTTATAGGAGTGGTTGGTGTATTTGTAGTTCTAGCGATTGGATTTCACTCAAAACTCACCAAATGACTCCTCCCACCATATTATGATGATGCCAAAGTTTTGGGCTCGATCGGAAATCCATAGGGGTAAGAAATTGGACAATTCATATTCGAAGGCAGTTCGTTCAGAATTGGAGTGGTTGGGTGTCCTGCATAGTTCTAGAGATTGGATTTCAGTCAAAACTCACCAAATGACTCCTCCCACCATATTATGATGATGCCCAAGTTTTGGGCTCGATCGGAAATCCATAGCGGTAAGAAATTGGACAATTCAGTTCGAAGACAGTTCGTTCCAAATTGGAGTGGTTGGTGTATTGCATAGTTCTAGCGATTGGATTTCACTCAAAACTCACCAAATGACTCCTCCCCCATATTATGATGATGCCCAAGTTTTGGGCTCGATCGGAAATCAATAGGGGTAAGAAATTGGACAATTCAGGTTCAAAGGCAGTTCGTTCCTTATAGGAGTGGTTGGTGTATTCCGTAGTTCTAGCGATCGGATTTCACTCAAAACTCACCAAATGACTCCTCCCACCAATTATGATGATGCCCAAGTTTTGGGCTCGATCGGAAATCCATAGGGGTAGGAAAATGGACAATTCAGTTCGAAGACAGTTCGTTCCAATGGATTGGTTGGTGTATTGCATAGTTCTAGCGATTGGATTTCACTCAAAACTCACCAAATGACTCCTCCCACCATATTATGATGATGCCCAAGTTTTGGGCTCGATCGGAAATCAATAGGGGTAAGATTGGACAATTCAGGTTCAAGGCGTTCGTTCCTTATAGGGGTTGTTGTATTCCGTAGTTCTAGCGATTGGATTTCTCAAACACCACCAAATGACTCCTCCCACCATATTATGATGATGCCCAAGTTTTGGGCTCGAACGGAAATCAATAGGGGTAAGAAATTGGACAATTCAGGTTCAAAGGCAGTTCGTTCCTTATAGGAGGGGTTGGTGTATTCCGTAGTTCTAGCGATCGGATTTCACTCAAAACTCACCAAACGACTCCTCCAACCATATTATGATGATATCCAAGTTTTGGGCTCGATGGAAATCCATAGGGGTAAGAAATTGGACAATTCATGTTCGAAGACAGTTCGTTCCGAATTGGAGTGGTTGGTGTATTGCATAGTTCTAGCGATTGGATTTCACTCAAAACTCACCAAATGACTCTCCCACCATATTATGATGATGCCCAAGTTTTGGGCTCGATCGGAAATCAATAGGGGTAAGAAATTGGACAATTCAGTTTCAAAGGCAGTTCGTTCCTTATAGGAGTGGTTGGTGTATTCCGAAGTTCTAGTGATTGGATTTCACTCAAAACTCCCCAAATGACTCCTCCCACCATATTATGATGATGCCCAAGTTTTGGGCTCGATCGGAAATCAATAGGGGTAAGAAATTGGACAATTCAGGTTCAAAGGCAGTTCGTTCCTTATAGGAGTGGTTGGTGTATTTGTAGTTCTAGCGATTGGATTTCACTCAAAACTCACCAAATGACTCCTCCCACCATATTATGATGATGCCAAAGTTTTGGGCTCGATCGGAAATCCATAGGGGTAAGAAATTGGACAATTCATTTCGAAGGCAGTTCGTTCAGAATTGGAGTGGTTGGTGTCCTGCATAGTTCTAGAGATTGGATTTCAGTCAAAACTCACCAAATGACTCCTCCCACCATATTATGATGATGCCCAAGTTTTGGGCTCGATCGGAAATCATAGGGTAGAAATTGGACAATTCAGTTCGAAGACAGTTCGTTCCATAATGGAGTGGTTGGTGTATTGCATAGTTCTAGCGATTGGATTTCACTCAAAACTCACCAAATGACTCCTCCCACCATATTATGATGATGCCCAAGTTTTGGGCTCGATCGGAAATCAATAGGGGTAAGAAATTGGACAATTCAGGTTCAAAGGCATTTCGTTCCTTAAGGAGTGGTTGGTGTATTCCGTAGTTCTAGCGATCGGATTTCACTCAAAACTCACCAAATGACTCCTCCCACCAATTATGATGATGCCCAAGTTTTGGGCTCGATCGGAAATCCATAGGGGTAAGAAATGGACAATTCAGTTCGAAGACAGTTCGTTCCAATTGGAGTGGTTGGTGTATTGCATAGTTCTAGCGATTGGATTTCACTCAAAACTCACCAAATGACTCCTCCCACCATATTATGATGATGCCCAAGTTTTGGGCTCGATCGGAAATCAATAGGGGTAAGAATTGGACAATTCAGGTTCAAGGGCGTTCGTTCCTTATAGGAGTGTTGGTGTATTCCGTAGTTCTAGCGATTGGATTTCTCAAAACACACCAAATGACTCCTCCCACCATATTATGATGATGCCCAAGTTTTGGGCTCGATCGGAAATCAATAGGGGTAAGAAATTGGACAATTCAGGTTCAAAGGCAGTTCGTTCCTTATAGGAGTGGTTGGTGTATTCTGTAGTTCTAGCGATTGGATTCACTCAAAACTCACCAAATGACTCCTTCCACCATATTATGAAGATGTCAAAGTTTTGGGCTCGATCGGAAATCCATAGGGGTAAGAAATTGGACAATTCAGGTTCAAAGGCAGTTCGTTCCTCATCGGAGTGGTTGGTTTATTCCGTAGTTCTAGCGATTGGATTTCACTCAAAACTCCCCAAATGGCTCCTCCCACCATATTATGATGATGACCAAGTTTTGGGCTCGATCGGAAATCAATAGGGGTAAGAAATTGGACAATTCAGGTTCAAAGGCAGTTCGTTCCATATAGGAGGGGTTGGTGTATTCCGTAGTTCTAGCGATCGGATTTCACTCAAACTCACCAAACGACTCCTCCCACCATATTATGATGATGCCCAAGTTTTGGGCTCGATTGGAAATCCATAGGGGTAAGAAATTGGACAATTCATGTTCGAAGACAGTTTGGGCTCGATCGGAAATCAATAGGGGTAAGATATTGGACAATTCAGGTTCAAGGGCCGTTCGTTCCTTATAGGAGTTGTTGGTGTATTCCGTAGTTCTAGCGATTGGATTTCTCTCAAAACTCACCAAATGACTCCTCCCACCATATTATGATGATGCCCAAGTTTTGGGCTCGAACGGAAGTCAATAGGGGTAAGAAATTCGACAATTCAGGTTCAAAGGCAGTTCGTTCCTTATAGGAGTGGTTGGTGTATTCTGTAGTTCTAGCGATTGGATTTCACTCAACACTCACCAAATGACTCCTTCCACCATATTATGATGATGCCAAGTTTTGGGCTCGATCGGAAATCCATAGGGGTAAGAAATTGGACAATTCAGGTTCAAAGGCAGTTCGTTCCTCATCGGAGTGGTTGGCTTATTCCGTAGTTCTAGCGATTGGATTTCACTCAAAACTCCCCAAACGGCTCCTCCCACCATATTATGATGATGACCAAGTTTTGGGCTCGATCGGAAATCAATAGGGGTAAGAAATTGGACAATTCAGGTTCAAAGGCAGTTCGTTCCTTATGGAGGGGTTGGTGTATTCCGTAGTTCTAGCGATCGGATTTCACTCAAAACTCACCAAACGACTCCTCCCACCATATTATGATGATATCCAAGTTTTGGGCTCGATTGGAAATCCATAGGGGTAAGAAATTGGACAATTCATGTTCGAAGACAGTTCGTTCCGAATTGGAGTGGTTGGTGTATTGCATAGTTCTAGCGATTGGATTTCACTCAAAACTCACCAAATGACTCGTCCCACCATATTATGATGATGCCCAAGTTTTGGGCTCGATCGGAAATCAATAGGGGTAAGAAATTAGACAATTCAGGTTCGAGGGCAGTTCGTTCCTTATAGGAGTGGTTGGTGTATTCCGTAGTTCTAGTGATTGGATTTCACTCAAAACTCACCAAATGACTCCTCCCACCATATTATGATGATGCCCAAGTTTTGGGCTCGATCGGAAATCAATAGGGCTAAGAAATTAGACAATTCAGGTTGGAGGCAATTCGTTCCTTATAAAAGTGGTTGGTGTATTCCGTAGTTCTAGTGATTGGATTTCACTCAAAACTCACCAAATGACTCCTCCCACCATATTATGATGATGCCAAGTTTTGGGCTCGATCGGAAATCCATAGGGGTAAGAAATTGGACAATTCATGTTCGAAGGCAGTTCGTTCAGAATTGGAGTGGTTGGTGTCCTGCATAGTTCTAGAGATTGGATTTCAGTCAAAACTCACCAAATGACTCCTCCCACCATATTATGATGATGCCCAAGTTTTGGGCTCGATCGGAAATCCATAGGGGTAAGAAATTGGACAATTCAAGTTCGAAGACAGTTCGTTCCGAATTGGAGTGGTTGGTGTATTGCATAGTTCGAGCGATTGGATTTCACTCAAAACTCACCAAATGACTCCTCCCACCATATTATGATGATGCCCAAGTTTTGGGCTCGATCGGAAATCAATAGGGGTAAGAAATTGGACAATTCAGGTTCAAAGGCAGTTCGTTCCTTATATGAGTTGTTGGTGTATTCCGTAGTTCTAGCGATCGGATTTCACTCAAAACTCACCAAATGACTCCTCCACCAAATTATGATGATGCCCAAGTTTTGGGCTCGATCGGAAATCCATAGGGTAGGAAAATGGACAATTCAGTTCGAAGACGGTTCGTTCCGAATTGGAGTGGTTGGTGTATTGCAGTTCTAGCGATTGGATTTCACTCAAAACTCACCAAATGACTCGTCCCACCATATTATGATGATGCCCAAGTTTTGGGCTCGATCGGAAATCAATAGGGGTAAGAAATTAGACAATTCAGGTTCGAGGGCAGTTCGTTCCTTATGGAGTGGTTGGTGTATTCCGTAGTTCTAGTGATTGGATTTCACTCAAAACTCACCAAATGACTCCCCCACCATATTATGATGATGCCCAAGTTTTGGGCTCGATCGGAAATCAATAGGGGTAAGAAATTGGAAAATTCAGGTTCAAAGGCAGTTCGTTCCTTGTAGGAGTGTTGGTGTATTCTGTAGTTCTAGCGATTTATTTCACTCAAAACTCACCAAATGACTCCTCACACCATATTATGATGATGCCAAGTTTTGGGCTCGATCGGAAATCCATAGGGGTAAGAAATTGGACAATTCATGTTCGAAGGCAGTTCGTTCAGAATTGGAGTGGTTGGTGTCCTGCATAGTTCTAGTGATTGGATTTCAGTCAAAACTCACCAAATGACTCCTCCCACCATATTATGATGATGCCCAAGTTTTGGGCTCGATCGGAAATCCATAGGGGTAAGAAATTGGACAATTCAAGTTCGAAGACAGTTCGTTCCGAGTTGGAGTGGTTGGTGTATTGCATAGTTCTAGCGATTGGATTTCACTCAAAACTCACCAAATGACTCCTCCCACCATATTATGATGATGCCCAAGTTTTGGGCTCGATCGGAAATCAATAGGGGTAAGAAATTGGACAATTCAGGTTCAAAGGCAGTTCGTTCCTTATAGGAGTGGTTGGTGTATTCCGTAGTTCTAGCGATCGGATTTCACTCAAAACTCACCAAATGACTCCTCCCACCAAATTATGATGATGCCCAAGTTTTGGGCTCGATCGGAAATCCATAGGGGTAGGAAAATGGACAATTCAGGTTCGAAGCAGTTCGTTCCGAATTGGAGTGGTTGGTGTATTGCGTAGTTCTAGCGATCGGATTTCACTCAAAACTCACCAAATGACTCGTCCCACCATATTATCATGATGCCCAAGTTTTGGGCTCGATCTGAAATCAATAGGGGTAAGAAATTAGACAATTCAGGTTCGAGGGCAGTTCGTTCCTTATAGGAGTGGTTGGTGTATTCCGTAGTTCTAGTGATTGGATTTCACTCAAAACTCCCCAAATGACTCCTCCCACCATATTATGATGATGCCCAAGTTTTGGGCTCGATCGGAAATCAATAGGGGTAAGAAATTGGACAATTCAGTTCAAAGGCAGTTCGTTCCTTATAGGAGTGGTTGGTGTATTCCGTAGTTCTAGTGATTGGATTTCACTCAAAACTCACCAAATGACTCCTCCCACCATATTATGATGATGCCCAAGTTTTGGGGGGAAGTCAATAGGGGTAAGAAATTGGACAATTCAGGTTCTAAGGCAGTTCGTTCCTTATAGGAGTGGTTGGTGTATTCCGTAGTTCTAGGGATTGGATTTCACTCAAAACTCACCAAATGACTCCTCCCACCATATTTTGATGATGCCAAGTTTTGGGCTCGATCGGAAATCCATAGGGGTAAGAAATTGGACAATTCAAGTTCGAAGGCAGTTCGTTCCGAATTGGAGTGGTTGGTGTATTGCATAGTTCTAGCGGTTGGATTTCACTCAAAACTCACCAAATGACTCCTCCCACCATATTATGATGATGCGCAAGTTTTGGGCTCGTTCGGAAATCAATAGGGGTAAGAAATTGGACAATTCAGGTTCAAAGGCAGTTCGTTCCTTAGTAGTGGTTGGTGTATTCCGTAGTTCTAGCAATTGGATTTCACTCAAAACTCACCAAACGACTCCTCCCACCATATTATGATGATGCCAAGTTTTAGGCACGATCCGAAATCCATAGGGGTAAGAAATTGGACAATTCAAGTTCGAAGGCAGATCGTTCCGAATTGGAGTGGTTGGGTGTTGCTTAGTTCTAGCGTTTGGATTTCACTCAAAACTCACCAAATGACTCCTCCCACCATATTATGATGATGCGCAAGTTTTGGGCTCGATCGGAAATCAATAGGGGTAAGAAATTGGACAATTCAGGTTCAAAGGCAGTTCGTTCCTCATCGGAGTGGTCGGTTTATTCCGTAGTTCAAGCGATTGGATTTCACTCAAAACTCCCCAAGTGGCTCCTCCCACCATATTATGATGATGACCAAGTTTTGGGCTCGATCGGAAATCAATAGGGGTAAGAAATTGGACAATTCAGGTTCAAAGGCAGTTCGTTCCTTATAGGAGTGGTTGGTGTATTCCGTAGTTCTAGCAATTGGATTTCACTCAAAACTCACCAAATGACTCCTCCCACCATGTCATGATGATGCCCTAGTTTTGGCTCGATCGGAAATCAATAGGGGTAAGAAATTGGACAATTCAGGTTCAAAGGCATTTCGTTCCTTATAGGAGTGGTTGGTGTATTCCGTAGTTCTAGCAATTGGATTTCACTCAAAACTAACCAAACGACTCCTCCCACCATATTATGATGATGCCGTAGTTTTGGGCTCGATCGGAAATCCATAGGGGTAAGAAATTGGACAATTCAAGTTCGAAGGCAGTTCGTTCCGAATTGGAGTGGTTGGTGTATTGCATAGTTCTAGCGATTTGATTCCACTCAAAACTCACCAAATGACTCCTCCCACCATATTATGATGATGCCCAAGTTGTGGGCTTGATCGGAAATCAATAGGGGTAAGAAATTGGACAATTCAAGTTCGAAGGCAGTTCGTTCCGAATTGGAGTAGTTGGTGTATTCCGTAGTTCTAGATATTGGATTTCACTCAAAACTCACCAAATGACTCCTCCCACCATATTATGATGATGCCCCAGTTTTGGGCTAGATCGGAAATCAATAGGGGTAAGAAATTGGACAATTAGTTTCGAAGGCAGTTCGTTCCTTATAGGAGAGGTTGGTGTTTTCCGTAGTTCTAGCGATTGGATTTCACTCAAAACTCACCAAATGATCCTCCCACCATATTATGATGATGCCCAAGTTTTGGGCTCGATCGGAAATCAATAGGGGTAAGAAATTGGACAATTCAGGTTCAAAGGCAGTTCGTTCCTTATAGGGTTGGTGTTTCGTAGTTCTAGCGATTGGATTTAGTCAAAACTCGCCAAATGACTCCTCCCACCATATTATGATGATGCCCAAGTTTTGGGCTCGATCGGAAATCAATAGGGGTAAGAAATTGGACAATTCAGGTTCAAAGGCAGTTCGTTCCTTATAGGAGTGGTTGGTGTATTCCGTAGTTCTAGCGATTAGATTTCACTCAAAACTCACCAAATGACTCCTCCCACCATATTATATGATGCCCAAGTTTTGGGCTCGTCGATCGGAAATCAATAGGGGTAAGAAATTGGACAATTTAGGTTTAAAGGCAGTTCGTTCCTTATAGGAGTGGTTGGTGTATTCCGTAGTTATAGCGATTGGATTTCCTCAAAACACCAAATGACTCCTCCCGCCATATTATGATGATGCCAAGTTTTGGGCTCGATCGGAAATCAACAGGGGTAACAAATTGGACAATTCAGGTTCAAAGGCAGTTCGTTCCTTATAGGAGTGGTTGGTGTATTCCGTAGTTCTAGCGATTGGATTTGACTCAAAACTCACCAAATGACTCGTCCCACCATATTATGATGATGCCCAAGTTTTGGGCTCGATCGGAAATCCATAGGGGTAAGAAATTGGACAAATCAAGTTCGAAGATAGTTATTCCGAATTGGAGTGGTTGGTGTATTGCACAGTTCTAGCAATTGGATTTCAACCAAAACTCACCAAATGACTCCTCCCACCATATTATGATGATGCCCAAGTTTTGGGCTCGATCAGAAATCAATAGGGGTAAGAAATTGGACAATTCAGGTTCAAAGGCAGTTCTTCCTTATAGGAGTGGCTGGTGTATTCCGTAGTTCTAGCGATTGGATTTCACTCAAAACTCACCAAATGACTCCTCCCACCATATTATGATGATGCCCAAGTTTTCGGCTCGATCGGAAATCAATAGGGGTAAGAAATTGGACAATTCAGGTTCAAAGACTGTTCGTTCCATATAGGAGTGGTCGGTGTATTCCAAGTTCTAGCGATCGGATTTCACTCAAAACTCACCAAATGACTCCTCCGAACATAGTATGATGATGCCCAAGTTTTGGGCTTGATCGGAAATCTATAGGGGTAAGAAATTGGACAATCCAAGTTCGAAGGCAGTTCGTTCCGAATTGGAGTGGTTGGTTTATTGCATAGTTCTAGCTATTGGATTTCACTCAAAACTCACCAAATGACTCCTCCACCATATTATGATGATCCCCATGTTTTCGGCTCGATCGGAAATCAATAGGGGTAAGAAATTGGACAATTCAGGTTCAAAGGCAGTTCGTTCCTCATTGGAGTGGTTGGTGTATTCGGTACTTCTAGCGGTTGGATTTCACTCAAAACTCACCAAATAACTCCTCCCACCATATTATGCTGATGCCCAAGTTTTGGGCTCGATCGGAAATCAATCGGGGTAAGAAATTGGACAATTCAGGTTCAAAGGAAGTTCGTTCCTTACAGGAGTAACTGGTGTTTTCCGTTGTTCTGGCGATTGGATTTCACTCAAAACTCACCAAATGATTCCTCCCACCATATTATGATGATGCCCAAGTGTTGGGCTCAATCGGAAATCCGTAGGTGTAAGAAATTGGACAATTCAGGTTCAAAGGAAGTTCGTTCCTTATAGGAGTGGTCGGTGTATTCCGTAGTTCTTGCGATGGGATTTCACTCAAAACTCACCAAATGACTCCTCCCACCATATTATGATGATGCCCAAGTTTGGGCTCGATCGGAAATCAATAGGGGTAGAAATTGGACAATTCAGGTTCAAAGGCAGTTCGTTCCTTATAGGATGGTGGTTGGTGTATTCTGTAGTTCTAGTGATTGGATTTCACTCAAAACTCAACAAATGACTCCTCCCACCATATTATGATAATGCCCAAGTGTTGGGCTCAATCGGAAATCCATAGGTGTAAGAAATTGGACAATCCAGGTTGAAACGCAGTTCGTTCCTTATAGGCGTGGTTGGTGTATTCCGTAGTTCTAGCGATTGGATTTCACTCAAAAACAAATGACTCCTCCCACCATATTATGATGATGCCCAGGTTTTGGGCTCGATCGGAAATCAATAGGGGTAAGAAATTGGACAATTCAGGTTCAAAGGCAATTCGTTCCTTATAGGAGAGGCTGGTGTATTCCGTAGTTCTAGCGATTGGCTTTCACTCAAAATTCCCCAAATGACTCCTCCCTCCATATTATGATGATGCCCAAGTTTTGGGCTCGATCAGAAATCAATTTGGGTAAGAAATTGGACAATTCAGGTTCAAAGGCAGTTTGTTCCTTATAGAAGTGGCTGGTGTATTCCGTAGTTCTAGCGATTGGATTTCACTCAAACTCACCAAATGACTACTTCCACCATATGTGATGACGGCCAAGTTTTGGGCTCGATCGGAAATCAATAGGGGTAAGAAATTGGACAATTCGTGTTAAAGGGAAGTTGTTCCTTATAGGAGTGGTTGGTGTATTCCGTAGTTCTAGCGATTGGATTTCACTCACAACTCACCAAATGACTCCTCCCACGATATTATGATGATGCCCAAGTTTTGGGCTCGATCGGAAATCAATAGGGGTAAGAAATTGGACAATTCGTGTTCAAGGGCAGTTCGTTCCTTATCGGAGTGGCTGGTGTATTCCGTAGTTCTAGCGATTGGATTTCACTCAAAACTCAACAATTGACTCCTCCCACCATATTATGATGATGCCCAAGTGGGGGCTCGATCGGAAATCCATAGGTGTAAGAAATTGGACAATTCATGTTCGAAGGCAGTTCGTTCCGAATTGGAGTGGTTGGTGTATTCCGTAGTTCTCGCAATCGGATTTGTCCCAAAACTCACCAAGTGACTCCTCCCACCATATTATGATGATGCCCAAGTTTTGGGCTCGATCGGAAATCCATAGGGGTAAGAAATTGGACAATTCAAGTTCGTAGGCAGTTCCTTCCGAATTGGAGTGGTTGGTGTATTGCATAGTTTTAGCGATTGGATTTAACTCAAACCTCACCAAATGACTCCACCCACCATATTATGATGTCCCCTGTTTTGGGCTCGATCGGAAATCACTAGGGGTAAGAAATTGGACAATTCAGGCTCAAAGGCAGTTCGTTCCTTATAGGAGTAACTGGTGTATTCCGTAGTTCTAGCGATTGGATTTCACTCAAAACTCTCGAAATGACTCCTCCCACCATATTATGATGATGCCCAAGTTTTGGGCTCGATCGGAAATCAATTGGGGTAAGAAATTGGACAATTCAGGTTCAAGGGCAGTTCGTTCCTTATAGGAGTGGTTGGTGTATTCCGCAGTTCTAGCGATTGGATTTCACTCAAAACTCAACAAATGACTCCTCTTGCGATATTATGATGATGCCCAAGTTTTGGGCTCGATCGGAAGTGCAATGGGGTAAGAAATTGCACAATTCAAGTTCGAAGACAGTTCGTTCCGAATTGGATTGGTTGGTGTATTGCATAGTTCTAGCGATTGGATTTCACTCAAAACTCACCAAATGACTCCTCCCGCCATATTATGATGATGCCCAAGTTTTGGGCTCGATCGGAAATCACTAGGGGTAAGAAATTGGACAATTCAGGCTCAAAGGCAGTTCGTTCCTTATAGGAGTAACTGGTGTATTCCGTAGTTCTAGCGATTGGATTTCACTCAAAACTCTCGAAATGACTCCTCCCACCATATTATGATGATGCCCAAGTTTTGGGCTCGATCGGAAATCAATAGGGGTAAGAAATTGGACAATTCGGGTTCAAAGGATGTTCGTTCCTTATAGGAGAGGTTGGTGTATTCCGTAGTTCTAGCGATTGGATTTCACTCAAAACTCACCAAATGACTCCTCCACCATATTATGATGATGTCCAAGTTTTGGCTCGATCGGCAATCAATAGGGGTAAGCAATTGGACAATTCATGTTCAAGGGTAGTTCGTTCCTTATAGGAGTGGTTGGTGTATTCCGTAGTTCTAGCGATTGGATTTCACTCAAAAACTCACCAAATGACTACTTCCACCATATTGTGATGACGGCCAAGTTTTGGGCTCGATCGGAAATCAATAGGGGTAAGAAATTGGACAATTCGTGTTAAAGGGAAGTTCGTTCCTTATAGGAGTGGTTGGTGTATTCCGTAGTTCTAGCGATTGGATTTCACTCAAAACTCACCAAATGACTCCTCCCACGATATTATGATGATGCCCAAGTTTTGGGCTCGATCGGAAATCAATAGGGGTAAGAAATTGGACAATTCGTGTTCAAGGGCAGTTCGTTCCTTATAGGAGTGGTTGGTGTATCCGTAGTTCTAGCGATTGGATTTCACTGAAAACACAACAAATGACTCCTCCCACCATATTATGATGATGCCCAAGTTTTGGGCTCGATCGGAAATTAATAGGGGTAAGAAATTGGACAATTCATGTTCAAAGGATGTTCATTCCTTATAGGAGTTGTTGGTGTATTCCGTAGTTCTAGCGATTGGATTTCTCTCAAAACTCACCAAATGACTCCTCCCACAATATTGTGATGATGCCCAAGTTTTGGGCTCGATCGGAAATCAATAGGGGTAAGAAATTGGACAATTCAGGTTTAAAAGGAAGTTCGTTCCTTATAGGATTGGTTGGTGTATTCCGTAGTTCTAGCGATTGGATTTCACTCAAAACACAACAAATGACTCCTCCCACCATATTATGATGATGCCAAGTTTTGGGCTCGATCGGAAATCAATAGGGGTAAAAATTGGACAATTCAGGTTTAAAAGGAAGTTCGTTCCTTATAGGATTGGTTGGTGTATTCCGTAGTTCTAGCGATTGGATTTCACTCAAAACTCACCAAATGACTCCTCCCACCATATTATGGTGATGCCCAAGTTTTGGGCTAGATCGGAAATCATAGGGGTTAGAAATTGGACAATTCAGTTTCAAAGGCAGTTCTTTCCTTATAGGAGGGGTTGGTGTATTCCGTAGTTCTAGCGATTGGAATTCACTCAAAACTCACCAAATGACTCCTCCCACCATATTAAGATGATGCCCAAGTTTTCGACTCGATCGGAAATCAATTGGGGTAAGAAATTGGACAATTCATGTTCGAAGGCAGTTCGTTCCTTATAGGAGTGGTTGGTGTATTCTGTAGTTCTAGCGATTGGATTTCACTCAAAACTCACCAAATGACTCCCACCATATTATGATGATGCCCAAGTTTTGGGCTCGATCGGAAATAAATAGGGTAAGAAATTGGACAATTCAGGTTCAAAGGCAGTTCGTTCCTTATAGGAGTGGCTGGGTATTCCGAAGTTCTAGCGATTGGATTTCACCAAAACTCACAAAATGACTCCTCCCACCATATTATGATGATGCCCAAGTTTTGGGCTCGATCGGAAATCAATAGGTGTAAGAAATTGGACAATTCAGGTTCAAAGGCAATTCGTTCCTTATAGGAGTGGTTGGTGTATTCCATAGTTCTAGCGATTGGATTTCACTCAAAACTCACCAAATGACTCCTCCCACCATATTATGGAGATGCCCAAGTTTTGGGCTCGATCAGAAATCAATAGGGGTAAGAAATCGGACAATTCAGGTTCGAAGGCAGTTCTTTCCTTACAGGTGCGGCTGGTGTATTCCGTAGTTCTAGCGATGGATTTCACTCAAAACTCACCAAATGACTCCTCCCACCATATTAGATGATGCCCAAGTTTTGGGCTCGATCGGAAATCAATAGGGGTAAGAAATTGGACAATTCAGGTTCAAAGGCAATTCGTTCCTATAGGAGTGGTTGTGTATTCCATAGTTCTAGCGATTGGATTTCACTCAAAACTCACCAAATGACTCCTCCCACCATATTATGATGATGCCCAAGTTTTGGGCTCGATCAGAAATCAGTAGGGGTAAGAAATTGCACAATTCAAGTTCAAAGGCAGTTCGTTCCTTATCGGAGTGGCGGGGTATTCCGTTGTTCTAGCGATTGGATTTCACCCAAAACTCACCAAATGACTCCTCCGACCAATTATGATGATGCCCAAGTTTTGGGCTCGATCGGAAATCAATAGGATTAAGAAATTGGACATCAGGTTCAAAGACAGTTCGTTCCTTGTAGGAGTGGTGTGTGTATTCCGTAGTTCTAGCTATTGGATTTCACTCAAAACTCACCAAACGATTCCTACCCCCATATTATGATGATGCCCAAGTTTTGGGCTCGATCAGAAATCAATGGGGTAAGAAATTGGACAGTTCATGTTCCAAGGCAGTTCGTTCCTTATAGGAGTGGTTGGGTATTCCGTAGTTCGCGATTGGATTTCACTCAAACTAACCAAATGACTCCTCCCACCATATTTTGATGATGCCCAAGTTTTGGGTTCAATCGGAAATCAATAGTGGTAGAAATTGGACAATTCAGGTTCAAGGCAATTCGTTCCTTATAGGACCGGTCGGTGTATTCCGTAGTTCTAGCGATTGGATTTCACTCAAAAGTACCAAATGACTCCTCCCGCCATCTATGATGATGGCAAGTTTTGAGCTCGATCGGAAATCAATGGGGGTAAGAAATTGGACAATTCATGTTCAAAGGCAGTTCGTTCCTTATAGGAGTGGTTGGGGTATTCCGTAGTTCTAGCGATTGGATTTCACTCCAAACTCCCCAAATGACTCGTCCCACCATATTATGATGAATTCCAAGTTTTGGGTTCGATCGGAAATCCCCTAGGGGTAAGAAATTGGACAATTCAAGTTCGAAGACAGTTCGTCCGAATTGGAGTGGTTGGTGTATTGCATAGTTCTAGCGATTGGATTTCACTAAAACTCACCAAATGACTCCTCCACCATATTATGATGTTGCCCAAGTTCTGGGTTCGATCGAAATCCATAGGGTAGAAATTGGACAATTCAGGTTCAAAGGCAGTTCGTTCCTTATAGGAGTGGTTGTGTATTCCTTAGTTCTAGCGATTGGATTTCACTCAAAACTCACCAAATGACTCTCCCCCCATATTATGATGATGCCCAAGTTCTGGGCTCGATCGAAAATCCATAGGGGTAAGAAATGGACAATTCAGGTTCAAAGGCAGTCGTCTTATAGGAGTGGTTGGTGTATTCCGTAGTTCTAGCGACTGGATTTCACTCAAAACTCCCCAAATGACTCCTCACCATATTATGATGATGCCCAAGTTTTGGGCTCGATCGGAATTCTAGGGGTAAGAAATTGGACAATTCAAGTTCGAAGACAGTCGTTCGGAATTGTGGTGGTGGTGTATTGTATAGTTCTAGCGATTCGATTTCACTCAAAACTCACCAAAATGATCCTCCCACCATATTATGATGATGCCCAAGTTTGGGCTCGATCGGAAATCAATAGGGGTAAGAAATTGGACAATTCAGGTTCAAAGGCAGTTCGTTCCTTATAGGAGTGGCTGTTGTATTCGGTATTCTAGCGATTGGATTTCACTCAAAGTCACAACGAACCCCCCACCATATGATGATATGCCCAACTTTTGGGCTCAATCGGAATCCATAGGAGTAAGAAATTGCACAATTCAGGTTCAAAGGCAGTTCGTTCCTTATAGGAGTGGCTGGTGTATTCCGTAGTTCTAGCGATTGGATTTCACTCAAAAGTCACCAAACTGACTCCTCCCACCATATATGATGATGCCCAAGTTTTGGGCTCGATCGGAAACCATAGGGGTAAGAAATTGGACAATTCAGGTTCAAAGGCAGTTCGTTCCATATAGGAGTGGCTGGTGTATTCCGCAGTTCTAGCGATTGGATTTCACTCAAAACTCACCAAATGACTCCTCCCACCTAATAGGATGATGGTCAAGTTTTGGGCTCGATCGGAATTCAATAGGGGTAAGAAATTGGACAATTCTGGTTCAAAGGCAGTTCGTTCCTTATAGGAGTGGTTGTGTATTCCGTAGTTCTAGCGATTGGATTTCACTCAAAACTCACCAAATAACTCCTCCCACCATATTATGATGATGCCCAAGTTTGGGCTCGATCGGAAATCCATAGGGGTAAGAAATTGGGCAATTCAGTTCGAGGCAGTTCGTTCCTATAGGAGTGGTTGGTGTATTCCGCAGTTCTAGCGATTGGATTTCACTCAAAACTCACCAAATGACTCCTCCCACCATATTATGATGATGCCCAAGTTTTGGGCTCGATCGGAAATCCATAGGGTAAGAAATTGAACAATTCAAGTTCGAAAGCAGTTCGTTCTATTGGAGTGGTTGGTGTATTGCATAGTTCTAGCGATTGGATTTCACTCAAAACTCACCAAATGACTCCCCCAATATTATGATGATGCCCAAGTTTTGGGCTCGATCGGAAATCAATAGGGGTAAGAAATTGGACAATTCAGGTTCAAAGGCAGTTCGTTCCTTATAGGAGTGGTTTGGTGTATTCCGTAGTTCTAGCGATTGGATTTCACTCAAAACTGACCAAATGACTCCTCCCACCATATTATGACGATGCCCAAGTTTTGGGCTCGATCGGAAATCCAATAGGGTAAGAAATTGGACAATTCAGGTTCAAAGGCAGTTCGTTCCTTATAGGAGTGGTTGGTGTATTCCGTAGTTTAGCGATTGGATTTCACTCAAAAACTCACCAAATGACTCCTCCCACCATATTATGTGATGCCCAAGTTTTGGGCTCGATCGGAAATCCAAGGGGTAAGAAATTGGACAATTCAGTTCAAAGGCAGTTCGTTCCTTATGGAGTGGTTGGTGTATTCCTAGTAGCGATTGGATTTCACTCAAACTCACCAAATGACTCCTCCCACCATATTATGATGATGCCCAAGTTTTGGGCTCGATCGGAAATCAATAGGGGTAAGAAATTGGACAATTCAGGTTAGGCAGTTCGTTCTTTATAGGAGTGGTTGGTGTATTCCGTAGTTCTAGCGATTGGATTTCACTCAAAACTCACCAAATGACTCCTCCCACCATATTATGATGATGCCCAAGTTTTGGGCTCGATCGGAAATCCATAGGGGTAAGAAATTGGACAATTCAGGTTCAAAGGCAGTTCGTTCCTTATAGGAGTGGTTGGTGTATTCCGTAGTTCTAGCGATTGGATTTCACTCAAAACTCACCAAATGATCCTCCCACCATATTATGATGATGCCCAAGTTTTGGGCTCGATCGGAAATCATAGGGGTAAGAAATTGGACAATTCAGGTTCAAAGGCAGTTCGTTCCTTATAGGAGTGGTTGGTGTATTCCGTAGTTCTAGCGATTGGATTTCACTCAAAACTCACCAAATGACTCCTCCCACCATATTATGATGACGCCCAAGTTTTGGGCTCGATCGGAAATCATAGGGGTAAGAAATTGGACAATTAGGTTCAAAGGCAGTTCGTTCCTTATAGGGTGGTTGTGTATTCCGTAGTTCTAGCAATTGGATTTCACTCAAAACTCACCAAATGCTCCTCCCCCATATTATGATGATGCCCAAGTTTTGGGCTCGATCGGAAATCAATGGGGTAATAAATTGGACAATTCAGGTTCAAAGGCAGTTCGTTCCTTATAGGAGTGGTTGGTGTATTCCGTAGTTCTAGCGATGGTTTCACTCAAAACTCACCAAATGACTCCTCCCAATATTATGATGATGCCCAAGTTTTGGGCTCGATCGGAAATCATAGGGTAAGAAATTGGACAATTCAGTTCAAGGCAGTTCGTTCCATTGGAGTGGTTGGTGTATTCCATAGTTCTAGCGATTGGATTTCACTCAAAACTACCAAATGATCCTCCCACCATATTATGATGATGCCCAAGTTTTGGGCTCGATCGGAAATCCATAGGGGTAAGAAATTGGACAATTAAGTTCAAGGCAGTTCGTTCCTTATAGGAGTGGTTGGTTGTATTCCGTAGTTCTAGCGATTGGATTTCACTCAAAACTCACCAAATGACTCCTCCCACCATATTATGATATGCCCAAGTTTGGGCTCGATCGGAAATCATAGGGTAAAAATTGGACAATTCAGGTTCAGGCAGTTCGTTCCTTATAGGAGTGGTTGTGTATTCCGTAGTTCTAGCGATTGGATTTCACTCAAAACTCACCAAATGACTCCTCCCACCATATTATGATGATGCCCAAGTTTTGGGCTCGATCGGAAATCAATAGGGTAAGAAATTGGACAATTCAGGTTCAAAGGCAGTTCGTTCCTTATAGGAGTGGTTGGTGTATTCCGTAGTTCTAGCGATTGGATTTCACTCAAAACTCACCAAATGACTCCTCCCACCATATTATGATGATGCCCAAGTTTTGGGCTCGATCGGAAATCAATAGGGGTAAGAAATTGGACAATTCAGGTTCAAAGGCAGTTCGTTCCTTATAGGAGTGGTTGGTGTATTCCGTAGTTCTAGCGATTGGATTTCACTCAAAACTCACCAAATGACTCCTCCCACCATATTATGATGATGCCCAAGTTTTGGGCTCGATCGGAAATCAATAGGGGTAAAAATTGGACAATTCAGGTTCAAAGGCAGTTCGTTCCTTATAGGAGTGGTTGGTGTATTCCGTAGTTCTAGCGATTGGATTTCACTCAAAACTCACCAAATGACTCCTCCCACCATATTATGATGATGCCCAAGTTTTGGGCTCGATCGGAAATCAATAGGGGTAAGAATTGGACAATTCAGGTTAAAGGCAGTTCGTTCCTTATAGGAGTGGTTGGTGTATTCCGTAGTTCTAGCGATTGGATTTCACTCAAAACTCACCAAATGACTCCTCCCACCATATTATGATGATGCCCAAGTTTTGGGCTCGATCGGAAATCAATAGGGGTAAGAAATTGGACAATTCAGGTTCAAAGGCAGTTCGTTCCTTATAGGAGTGGTTGGTGTATTCCGTAGTTCTAGCGATTGGATTTCACTCAAAACTCACCAAATGACTCCTCCCACCATATTATGATGATGCCCAAGTTTTGGGCTCGATCGGAAATCAATAGGGGTAAGAAATTGGACAATTCAGGTTCAAGGCAGTTCGTTCCTTTAGGAGTGGTTGGTGTATTCCGTAGTTCTAGCGATTGGATTTCACTCAAAACTCACCAAATGACTCCTCCCACCATATTATGATGATGCCCAAGTTTTGGGCTCGATCGGAAATCATAGGGTAAGAAATTGGACAATTCAGGTTCAAAGGCAGTTCGTTCCTTATAGGAGTGGTTGGTGTATTCCTAGTTCTAGCGATTGGATTTCACTCAAAACTCACCAAATGACTCCTCCCACCATATTATGATGATGCCCAAGTTTTGGGCTCGATCGGAAATCATAGGGGTAAGAAATTGGACAATTCAGGTTCAAAGGCAGTTCGTTCCTTATGGAGTGGTTGGTGTATTCCGTAGTTCTAGCGATTGGATTTCACTCAAAACTCACCAAATGACTCCTCCCACCATATATGATGATGCCCAAGTTTTGGGCTCGATCGGAAATCATAGGGGTAAAAATTGGACAATTCAGGTTCAAGGCAGTTCGTTCCTTATAGGAGTGGTTGGTGTATTCCGTAGTTCTAGCGATTGGATTTCACTCAAAACAACCAAATGACTCCTCCCACCATATTATGATGATGCCCAAGTTTTGGGCTCGATCGGAAATCAATAGGGGTAAGAAATTGGACAATTCAGGTTCAAAGGCAGTTCGTTCCTTATAGGAGTGGTTGGTGTATTCCGTAGTTCTAGCGATTGGATTTCACTCAAAACACCAAATGACTCCTCCCACCATATTATGATGATGCCCAAGTTTTGGGCTCGATCGGAAATCAATAGGGGTAAGAAATTGGACAATTCAGGTTCAAAGGCAGTTCGTTCCTTATAGGAGTGGTTGGTGTATTCCGTAGTTTCTAGCGATTGGATTTCACTCAAAACTCACCAAATGACTCCTCCCACCATATTATGATGATGCCCAAGTTTTGGCTCGATCGGAAATCAATAGGGTAAGAAATTGGACAATTCAGGTTCAAAGGCAGTTCGTTCCTTATAGGAGTGGTTTGTATTCCGTAGTTCGAGCGATTGGATTTCACTCAAAACTCACCAAATGACTCCTCCCACCATATTATGATGCCCAAGTTTGGGCTCGATCGGAAATCAATAGGGTAAGAAATTGGACAATTCAGGTTCAAAGGCAGTTCGTTCCTTATAGGAGTGGTTGGTGTATTCCGTAGTTCTAGCGATGGATTTCACTCAAAACTCACCAAATGACTCCTCCCACCATATATATGATGCCCAAGTTTTGGGCTCGATCGGAAATCATAGGGGTAAGAAATTGGACAATTCAGGTTCGAAGGCAGTTCGTTCCTTGGTGGTTGGTGTATTCCGTAGTTCTAGCGATTGGATTTCACTCAAACTCACCAAATGACTCCTCCCACCATCTTATGATGATGCCCAAGTTTTGGGCTCGATCGGAAATCAATAGGGGTAAGAAATTGGACAATTCAGGTTCAAAGGCATCGTTCCTTATAGGAGTGGTTGGTGTATTCCGTAGTTCTAGCGATTGGATTTCACTCAAAACTCACCAAATGACTCCTCCCACCATATTATGATGATGCCCAAGTTTTGGGCTCGATCGGAAATCAATAGGGGTAAGAAATTGGACAATTCAGGTTCAAAGGCAGTTCGTTCCTTATAGGAGTGGTTGGTGTATTCCGTAGTTCTAGAGATTGGATTTCACTCAAAACTCACCAAATGACTCCTCCCACCATATTATGATGATGCCCAAGTTTTGGGCTCGGGAAATCAATAGGGTAAGAATTGGACAATTCAGGTTCAAAGGCAGTTCGTTCCTTCTAGGAGTGGTTGGTGTATTCCGTAGTTCTAGGTTGGATTTCACTCAAAACTCACCAAATGACTCCTCCCACCATATTATGATGATGCCCAAGTTTTGGGCTCGATCGGAAATCAATAGGGGTAAGAAATTGGACAATTCAGGTTCAACGGCAGTTCGTTCCTTATAGGAGTGGTTGGTGTATTCCGTAGTTCTAGCGATTGGATTTCACTCAAAACTCACCAAATGACTCCTCCCACCATATTATGATGATGCCCAAGTTTTGGGCTCGATCGGAAATCAATAGGGGTAAGAAATTGGACAATTCAGTTCAAGGCAGTTCGTTCCTTTGGAGTGGTTGGTGTATTCCGTAGTTCTAGCAATTGGATTTCACTCAAAACTCACCAAATGACTCCTCCCACCATATTATGATGATGCCCAAGTTTTGGGCTCGATCGGAAATCAAGGGGTAAGAAATTGGACAATTCAGGTTCAAAGGCAGTTCGTTCCTTATAGGAGTGGTTGTGTATTCCATAGTTCTAGCGATTGGATTTCACTCAAAACTCACCAAATGACTCCTCCCACCATATTATGATGATGCCCAAGTTTTGGGCTCGATCGGAAATAGGGGTAAGAAATTGGACAATTCAGTTCGTAGGTAGTTCGTTCCGAATTGGAGTGGTTGTGTGTATTGCATAGTTCTAGCGATTGGATTTCACTCAAAACTCACCAAATGACTCCTCCCACCATATTTGATGATGCCCAAGTTTTGGGCTCGATCGGAAATCAATAGGGGTAAGAAATTGGACAATTCAGGTTCGAAGGCAGTTCGTTCCTTATAGGAGGGTTGGTGGATTCCGTAGTTCTAGCGATTGGATTTCACTCAAAACTCACCAAATGACTCCTCCCACCATATTATGTTGATGCCCAAGTTTTGGGCTCGATCGGAAATCAATAGGGGTAAGAAATTGGACAATTCAGGTTCAAAGGCAGTTCGTTCCTTATAGGAGTGGTTGGTGTATTCCGTAGTTGTAGCGATTGGATTTCACTCAAAACTCACCAAATGACTCCCCACCATATTATGATGATCCCAAGTTTGGGCTCGATCGGAAATCAATAGGGGTAAGAAATTGGACAATTCAGGTTCAAAGGCAGTTCGTTCCTTATAGGAGTGGTTGGTGTATCCGTAGTTCTGGCGATTGGATTTCACTCAAAACTCACCAACTGACTCCTCCCCATATTATGATGATGCCCAAGTTTTGGGCACGATCGGAAATCAATGGGGTAAGAAATTGGACAATTCAAGTTCGAAGGCAGTTCGTTCCAAATTGGAGTGGTTGGTGTATTGCTAGTTCTAGCGATTGGATTTCACTCAAACTCTCCAAAAAACTCCTCCCACAATATTATGATGATGCCCAAGTTTTGGGCTCGATCGGAAATCAATAGGGGTAAGAAATTGGACAATTCAAGTTCAAAGGCAGTTCGTTCCTTATAGGAGTGGTTGTGTATTCCGTAGTTCTAGCGATTGGATTTCACTCAAAACTCACCAAATGACTCCTCCCACCATATTATGATGATGCCCAAGTTTTGGGCTCGATGGAAATCAATAGGGGTAAGAAATTGGACAATTCATGTTCGAAGGCAGTTCGTTCCAATTGGAGTGGTTGGTGTATTACATAGTTCTAGCGATTGGATTTCACTCAAAGCACACCAAATGACTCCTCCCACCATATTATGGATGCCCAAGTTTTGGGCTCGATCGGAAATCAATAGGGGTAAGAAATTGGACAATTCAGGTTCAAAGGCTGTTCGTTCCATATAGGGTGGTTGGTGTATTCCGTAGTTCTAGGATTGGATTTCACTCAAAACTCACCAAATGACTCCTCCCACCATATTATGATGATGCCCAAGTTTTGGGCTCGATCGGAAATCAATAGGGGTAAGAAATTGGACAATTCAGGTTCGAAGGCAGTTCGTTCCTTATAGGAGTGGTTGGTGTATTCCGTAGTTCTAGCGATGGATTTCACTCAAAACTCACCAAATGACTCCTCCCACCATTTATGATGATGCCCAAGTTTTGGGCTCGATCGGAAATCAATAGGGGTAAGAAATTGGACAATTCAGGTTCAAACGCAGTTCGTTCCTTATAGGAGTGGTTGGTGATTCCGTAGTTCTAGCGATTGGATTTCACTCAAAACTCACCAAATGACTCCTCCCACCATATTATGTTGATGCCCAACTTTTGGGCTCGATCGGAAATCAATAGGGGTAAGAAATTGGACAATTCAGGTTCAAAGGCAGTTCGTTCTTATAGGAGTGGTTCGTGTATTCCGTAGTTCTAGCGATTGGATTTCACTCAAAACTCACCAAATGACTCCTCCCACCATATTATGATGATTCCCAAGTTTGGGCTCGATCGGAAATCAATAGGGGTAAGAAATTGGACAATTCAGGTTCAAAGGCAGTTCGTTCCTTATAGGAGTGGTTGGTGTATCCATAGTTCTGGCGATTGGATTTCACTCAAAACTCACCAAATGACTCCTCCCTGCATATTATGATGATGCCCAAGTTTTGGGCGATCGGAATCCAATGGGGTAAGAAATTGGACAATTCAGTTCGAAGGCAGTTCGTTCCAATTGGAGTGGTTGGTGTATTGCATAGTTCTAGCGATTGGATTTCACTCAAACTCTCAAATAACACCTCCCCCATATTATGATGATGCCCAAGTTTTGGGCTCGATCGGAAATCAATAGGGGTAAGAAATTGGACAATTCAAGTTCAAAGGCAGTTCGTTCCTTATAGGAGTGGTTCGTGTATTCCGTAGTTCTAGCGATTGGATTTCCTCAAAACTCACCAAATGACTCCTCCCACCATATTATGATGATACCCAAGTTTGGGCTCGATCGGAAATCAATAGGGGTAAGAAATTGGACAATTCAGGTTCAAAGGCAGTTCGTTCCTTATTGGAGTGGTTGGTGTATTCCGTAGTTCTAGCGATTGGATTTCACTCAAAACTCACCAAATGACTCCTCCCACCATATTATGATGATTCAAGTTTTGGGCTCGATCGGAAATAAATAGGGGTAAGAAATTGGACAATTCAGGTTCAAAGGCAGTTCGTTCCTTATAGGAGTGGTTGGTGTATTCCGTAGTTCTAGCGATTGGATTTCACTCAAAACTCACCAAATGACTCCTCCCACCATATTATGATGATGCCCAAGTTTTGGGCTCGATCGGAAATCAATAGGGTTAGAAATTGGACAATTCAGGTTCAAGGCAGTTCGTTCCTTATAGGGTGGTTGGTGTATTCCGTAGTTCTGGCGATTGGATTTCACTCAAAACTCACCAATGACTCCTCCCTGCATATTATGATGATGCCCAAGTTTTGGGCACGATCGGAATCCAATGGGGTAAGAAATTGGACAATTCAGTTCGAAGGCAGTTCGTTCCTTGGTGTGGTTGGTGTATTGCATAGTTCTAGCGATTGGATTTCGTTCAAAACTCACCAAATGACTCCTCCCACCATATTATGACGATGCCAACTTTTGGGCTCGATCGGAAATCAATAGGGGTAAGAAATTGGACAATTCAGGTTCAAAGGCAGTTCGTTCCTTATAGGAGTGGTTGGTGTATTCGTAGTTCTAGCGATTGGATTTCACTCAAAACAAACCAAATGACTCCTCCCACCATATTATGATGATGCCCAAGTTTTGGGCTCGATCGGAAATCAATAGGGGTAAGAAATTGGACAATTCAGGTTGAAAGGCATTCGTTCCTTATAGGAGTGGTTGGTGTATTCCGTGCTTCTAGCGATTGGATTTCACTCAAAACACACCAAATGACTCCTCCCACCATATTATAATGATGCCCAAGTTGTGGGCTCGATCGGAAGTCAATAGGGGTAAGAAATTGGACAATTCAGTTCGAAGGCAGTTCGTTACGAATTGGTGTGGTTGGTGTATTGCATAGTTCTAGCGATTGGATTTCACTCAAACTCTCCAAATAACTCCTCCCACCATATGATGATGCCGAAGTTTTGGGCTCGATCGAAATCAATATGGTAAGAAATTGGACAATTCAGGTTCAAAGGCAGTTCGTTCCTTATAGGAGTGGTTGGTGTATTCCGTAGTTCTAGCGATTGGATTTCACTCAAAACTAACCAAATGAATCCTCCCACCATATTATGATGACCCAAGTTTTGGGCTCGATCGGAAATCAATAGGGGTAAGAAATTGGACAATTCAGGTTCAAAGGCTGTTCGTTCCTTATAGGAGTGGTTGGTGTATTCCATAGTTCTAGCGATCGGATTTCACTCAAAACTCAACAAATCACTCCTCCCACCATATTATGATGATTCCCAAGTTTTGGGCTCGATCGGAAGTCAATAGGGGTAAGAAATTGGACAATTCAAGTTCGAAGGCAGTTCGTTCCGAATTGGTGTGGTTGGTGTATTGCATAGTTCTAGCGATTGGATTTCGTTCAAAACTCACCAAATGACTCCTCCCACCATATTATGACGATGCCCAACTTTTGGGCTCGATCGGAAATCAATAGGGGTAAGAAATTGGACAATTCAGGTTCAAAGGCAGTTCGTTCCTTATAGTGGTGGTGTATTCGTAGTTCTAGCGATTGGATTTCACTCAAAACTCACCAAATGACTCCTCCCATCATATTATGATGATGCCCAAGTTTTGGGCTCGATCGGAAATCAATAGGGGTAAGAAATTGGAAATTCAGGTTGAAAGGCAGTTCGTTCCTTATAGGAGTGGTTGGTGTATTCCGTGCTTCTAGCGATTGGATTTCACTCAAAACACACCAAATGACTCCTCCCACCGTATTATAATGATGCCCAAGTTTGGGCTCGATCGGAAATCAATAGGGGTGAAATTGGACAATTCAGGTTCAAAGGCAGTTCGTTCCTTATAGGAGTGGTTGGTGTATTCCGTAGTTCTAGCGATTGGATTTCACTCAAAACTAACCAAATCAATCCTCCCACCATATTATGATGATACCCAAGTTTTGGGCTCGATCGGAAATCAATAGGGGTAAGAAATTGGACAATTCAGGTTCAAAGGTGTTCGTTCCTTATAGGAGTGGTTGGTGTATTCCATAGTTCTAGCGATGGATTTCACTCAAAACTCACAAATCACTCCTCCCACCATATTATGATGATCCCAAGTTTTGGGCTCGATCGGAAGTCAATAGGGGTAAGAAATTACAATTCAGTTCGAAGGACAGTTCGTTCCGAATGGAGTGGTGGTGTTGTATTGCATAGTTCTAGCGATTGGATTTCACTCAAAACTCACCAAATGACTCCTCCCACCTATTATGATGATGCCCAAGTTTTGGGCTCGATCGGAAATCAATAGGGGTAAGAAATTGGACAATTCAGGTTCAAAGGAAGTTCGTTCCTTATAGGAGTGGTTGGTGTATTCCGTAGTTCTAGGATTGGATTTCACTCAAAACTCACCAAATGACTCCTCCCACCATATTATGTTGATGCCCAACTTTTGGGTTCGATCGGAAATCAATGGGGTAAGAAATTGGACAATTCATGTTCAAAGGCAGTTCGTTCCTTATTGGAGTGGTTGGGTATTCCGTAGTTCTAGCTATTGGATTTCACTCAAAACCCACCAAATGACTCCTCCCACCATATTATGATGATAGCCAAGTTTTGGGCTCGATCGGAAATCAATAGGGGTGAGAAATTGGACAATTCAGGTTCAAAGGCAGTTCGTTCCTTATGGAGTGGTTGGTGTATTCCGTAGTTCTAGCGATTGGATTTCACTCAAAACTCACCAAATGACTCCTCCCACCAATTATGATAATCCCAAGTTTTGGGCTCGATCGGAAATCCATAGAGGTAAGAAATTGGACAATTCAAGTTCGTAGGCAGTTCGTTCCGAATTGGAGTGGTTAGTGTATTGCATAGTTCTAGCGATTGGATTTCACTCAAAACTCCCAAATGACTCCTCCCACCATATTATGATGATGCCCAAGTTTTGGTCTCGATCGAAAATCAATAGGGGTAAGAAATTGGACAATTCAGGTTCAAAGGCAGTTCGTTCCTTATAGGAGTAGTTGGTGCATTCCGTAGTTCTAGCGATTCGGTTTCACTCAAAACTCACCAAATGACTCCTCCCACCATATTATGATGATGCCAAGTTTTGGCTCGATCGGAAATCCATGGGTAAGAAATTGGACAATTCAAGTTCGAAGGCAGTTCGTTGCGAATTGGAGTGGTTGGTGTATTGCATAGTTCTAGCGATTGGATTTCAGTCAAAACACACCAAATGACTCCTCCCACCATATTACGCTGATGCCCAAGTTTTGGGCTCGATCGGAAATCAATAGGGGTAAGAAATTGGACAATTCAGGTTCAAAGGCAGTTCGTTCCTTATAGGAGTGGTTGGTGTATTCCGTAGTTCTAGCGATCGGATTTCACCAAAACTAACAAATGACTCCTCCCACCATATTATGATGATGCCCAAGTTTTGGGCTGATCGGAAATCATAGGGGTAAGAAATTGGACAATTCAGGTTCAAAGGCAGTTCGTTCCTTATAGGTGTGGTTGGTGTATTCGTAGTTCTAGCTATTGGATTTCACTCAAAACTCACCAAATGAGTCCTCCCACCATCATATGATGATGCCAAGTTTTGGGCACGATCGGAAATCATAGGGGTAAGAAATTGGACAATTCTGTTCAAAGGCAGTTCGTTCCTTATAGGAGTGGTTGGTGTATTCCGTAGTTCTAGCGATTGGATTTCACTCAAAACTCACCAAATGACTCCTCCCACCACATTATGATGATGCCCAAGTTTTGGGCTCGATCGGAAATCATAGGGGTAAGAAATTGGACAATTCAGGTTCAAAGGCAGTTCGTTCCTTAGGAGTGGTTGGTGTATTCCGTAGTTCTAGCGATGGATTTCACTCAAAACTCACCAAATGACTCCTCCCACAATATTATGATGATGCCCAAGTTTTGGGCTCGATCGGAAATCCATAGGGGAAAAATTGGACAATTCAGGTTCAAAGGCACTTCGTTCCTTATAGGAGTGGGTGTATTCCGTAGTTCTAGCGATTGGATTTCACTCAAAACTCACCAAATGACTCCTCCCACCATATTATGATGATGCCCAAGTTTTGGGAACGATCGAAATCAATAGGGGTAAGAAATTGGACAATTCAGGTTCAAAGGCAGTTCGTTCCTCATAGGAGTGGTTGGTGTATTCCGTAGTTCTAGAGATTGGATTTCACTCAAAACTAACCAAATGACTCCTCCCCATACTATGTGATGCCCAAGTTTTGGGCTCGATCGGAATCAATAGGGGTAAGAAATTGGACAATTCAGGTTCAAAGGCAGTTCGTTCCTCATAGGAGTGGTTGGTGTATTCCGTAGTTCTAGAGATTGGATTTCACTCAAAACTCACCAAATGACTCCTCCCACCATACTATGTGATGCCCAAGTTTTGGGCTCGATCGGAAATCCATAGGGGTAAGAAATTGGACAATTCAAGTTCGAAGACAGTTCGTTCCAATTGGAGTGTTGTGTATTGCATAGTTCTAGCGATTGGATTTCACTCAAAACTCACCAAATGACTCCTCCCACCATATTATGATGAGCCCAAGTTTTGGGCTCGATCGGAAATCAATAGGGGTAAGAAATTGGACAATTCCGGTTCAAAGGCAGTTCGTTCCTTATAGGAGTGGTTGGTGTATTCCGTAGTTCTAGCGATTCGGATTTCACTCAAAACTCACCAAATGACTCCTCCCACAATATTATGATGATGCCCAAGTTTTGGGCTCGATCGGAAATCCATAGGGGTAAGAAATTGGACAATTCAAGTTCGAAGCAGTTCGTTCCGAATTGGAGTGGTTGGTGTATTGCATAGTTCTAGCGATTGGATTTCACTCAAAACTCACCAAATGACTCCTCCCACATTTATGGTGATGCCCAAGTTTTGGGCTCGATCGGAAATCAATAGGGGTAAGAAATTGGACAATTCAGGTTCAAAGGCAGTTCGTTCCTTACAGGTGCTGGTGTATTCCGTAGTTCTAGCGATTGGATTTCACTCAAAACTCACCAAATGACCCTCCCACCATATTATGATGAGGCCCAAGTTTTGGGCTCGATCGGAAATCAATAGGGGTAAGAAATTGGACATTCAGGTTCGAAGGCAGTTCGTTCCTTATAGGAGTGGTTGGTGTATTCCGTAGTTCTAGCGATTAGATTTCACTCAAAAGTCACCAAATGACTCCTCCCACCAATTATGATGATGCCCAAGTTTTGGGCTCGATCGGAAATCAATAGGGGTAAGAAATTGGACAATTCAGGTTCAAAGGGTTCGTTCCTTATAGGAGTGGTTGGTGTATTCCGTAGTTCTAGCGATTGGATTTCACTCAAAACTCACCAAATAACTCCTCCCACCATATTATGATGATGACCAAGTTTTGGGCTCGATCGGAAATCAATAGGGGTAAGAAATTGGACAATCAGGTTCAAAGGCAGTTCTTCCTTATAGGGCGGTTGTGTATTCCGTAGTTCTCGCAATTGGATTTCACTCAAAACTCACCAAATGACTCCTCCCACCTTTATGATGATGCCAACTTTTGGGCTCGATCGGAAATCAATAGGGGTAAGAAATTGGACAATTCAGGTTCAAAGGCAGTTCGTTCCGAATGGAGTGGTTGGTGTATTGCATAGTTCTAGCGATTGGATTTCACTCAAAACTCACCAAATGACTCCTCCCACCATATTATGATGATGCCCAAGTTTTGGGCTCGATCGGAAATCAATAGGGTAGTAGAAATTGGGATTCAGGTTCAAAGGCAGTCGTTCCTTATAGGAGTGGTTGTGTATTCCGTAGTTCTAGCGATTGGATTTCACTCAAAACTCACCAAATGACTCCTCCCACCATATTATGATGATGCCAAGTTTTGGGATCGATCGGAAATCAATGGGGTAAGAAATTGGACAATTCAGTTCAAAGGCAGTTCGTTCCATAGGAGTGGTTGGTGTATTCCGTAGTTCTAGCTGTTGGATTTCACTCAAAACTCACCAAATGACTCCTCCACCATTATGATGATCCAAGTTTTGGGCCGATCGGAAATCAATAGGGGTAAGAAATTGGACAATTCAGGTTCAAAGGCAGTTCGTTCCTAGGAGTTTGTGTATTCTGTAGTTTTGCGATTGGATTTCACTCAAAACTCACCAAATGACTCCTCCCACCATATTATGATGATGCCCAAGTTTTGGGCTCGATCGGAAATCAATAGGGGTAAGAAATTGGATTCAGGTTCAAAGGCAGTTCGTTCCTTATAGAGTGGTTGGTGTATTCCGTAGTTCTAGCGATTGGATTTCACTCAAAACACACCAAATGACTCCTCCCACCATATTATGATGATGCCCAAGTTTTAGGCTCGATCGGAAATCAATAGCGGTAAGAAATTGGACAATTCAGGTTCCAAGGCAATTCGTTCCTTAAATACTGGTGGTGTCTTCCGTAGTTCTAGCGACTGGATTTCACTCAAAAGTCACCAAATGACTCCTCCCCATATTATGATGATGCCAAGTTTTGGGCTCGATCGGAAATCAATAGGGGTAAGAAATGGACAATTCAGGTTCAAGGCAGTTCGTTCCGTAGTAGTGGTTGGTGTATTCCGTAGTTCTAGTGATGGATTTCACTCAAAACTCACCAAATGACTCCTCACCATATTATGATGATGCCCAAGTTTTGGGTTCGATCGGAAATCAATAGGGGTAAGAAATTGGACAATTCAGGTTCAAAGGCAGTTCGTTCCGTATGTAGTGGTTGGTGTATTCCGTAGTTCTAGTGAATGGATTTCACTCAAAACTCACCAAATGACTCCTCCCACCATATTATGATGATGCCCAAGTTTTGGGTTCGATCGGAAATCAATAGGGGTAAGAAATTGGACATTCAGGTTCAAAGCAGTTCGTTCCTTATAGGGGTGGCTAGTGTATTCCGTAGTTCTAGCGATTGGATTTCACTCAAAACTCACCAAATGACTCCTCCCACCATATTATGATGATGCCCAAGTTTTGGGCCGATCGGAAATCAATAGGAGTTAGAAATTGGACAATTCAGGTTCAAAGGAGTTCGTTCCTTATAGTAGTGGTCGGTGTATTCCGTAGTTCTAGCGATTGGATTTCATTCAAAACTCACCAAATGACTCCTCCCACCATTATGATGATGCCCAACTTTTGGGCTCGATCGGAAATCAATAGGGGTAAGAAAATGGACAATTCATGTTCAAAGGCAGTTCGTTCCGTATAGGAGTGGTTGGTGTATTTCGTAGTTCTAGTGATTGGATTTCACTCAAAACTCACCAAATGACTCCTCCCACCATATTATGATGCCCAAGTTTTGGGTTCGATCGGAAATCAATAGGGGTAAGAAATTGGACAATTCAGGTTCAAAGGCATTTCGTTCCTTATAGGGCGATTGGTGTATTCGTAGTTCTAGCAATTGGATTCCACTAAAACTCACCAAATGACTCCCACACCATATTATGATGATGCCCAAGTTTTGGGCCCGATCGGATATCCATAGGGTGAAAAAATTGGACAATTCAAGTTCGAAGGCAGTTCGTTCCTAATTGGAGTGGTTGGTGTATTGCATAGTTCTAGCGACTGGATTTCACTCAAAACTCACAAATGACTCCTCCACCATATTATGATGATGCCCAAGTTTTGGGTTCGATCGAAATCAATAGGGGTAAGAAATTGGAGAATTCAGGTTCAAAGGCATTTCGTTCGTTATAGGAGCGGTTGTTGTATTCCATAGTTTAGCGATTGGATTTCACTTAAAACTCACCAAATGACTCCTCACACCATATTATGATGATGCCCAAGTTTTGGGCCCGATCGGAAATCAATAGGAGTAAGAAATTGGACAATTCAGGTTCAAAGGCAGTTCGTTCCTTACAGTAGTGGTTGGGTGTATTCCGTAGTTCTAGCGATTGGATTTCACTCAAAACTCACCAAATGACTCCTCCCACCATATTATGATGATGCCCAAGTTTTGGGCTCGATCGGAAATCAATAGCGGTAAGAAATTGGACAATTAAGGTTCAAAGGCAGTTCGTTCCTTATAGGAGTGGTTGGTGTATTCCATAGTTCTAGCGATCGGATTTCACTCAAAACTCAACAAACCACTCCTCCCACCATATTATGATGATGCCCAAGTTTTGGGCTCGATCGGAAGTCAATAGGGGTAAGAAATTGGACAATTCAAGTTCGAAGATAGTTCGTTCCGAATTGGAGTGGTTGGTGTATTGCATAGTTCTAGCGATTGGATTTCACTCAAAACTCACCAAATGACTCCTCCCACCATATTATGATGATGCCCAAGTTTTGGGCTCGATCGGAAATCAATAGGGGTAAGAAATTGGACAATTCAGGTTCAAAGGCAGTTCGTTCCTTATAGGAGTGTGGTTGGTGTATTCCGTAGTTTTAGCAATTGGATTTCACTCAAAACTCACCAAATGAATCCTCCCACCATATTATGATGATGCCCAAGTATTGGGCTCGATCGGAAATCCATAGGGGTAAGAAATTGGACAATTCAGGTTCAAAGGCAGTTCGTTCCTTATGGAGTGGTTGGTGTATTCCGTCGTTCTAGCGATTAGATTTCACTCAAAACTCACCAAATGTGTCCTCCCACCATATTATGATGCCCAAGTTTTGGGCTCGATCCGAAATCAATAGGTGTAAGAAATTGGACAATTCAGGTTCGAAGGCAGGCAGTTCGTTCCTTATAGGAGTGGTTGGTGTATTCCGTAGTTCTAGCGATTGGATTTCACTCAAAACACACCCAATGACTCCTCCCACCATATTATGATGATGCCGAAGTTTTGGGCTCGATCGAAATCAATATTGGTAAGAAATTGGACAATTCAGGTTCAAAGGCAGTTCGTTCCTTATAGGAGTGGTTGGTGTATTCCGTGGTTCTAGCGGTTGGATTTCACTCAAAACTCACCAAATGACTCCTCCCACCATATTATGATGATGCCCAAGTTTTGGGCCGATCGGAAATCAATAGGGGTAAGAAATTGGACAATTCAGGTTCAAAGGCTGTCCGATCCTTATAGGAGTGGTTGGTGTATTCCGTAGTTCTAGCGATTGGATTTCACTCAAAACTCACGAAATGACTCCTCCCACCATATTATGACGATGCCCAACTTTTGGGCTCGATCGGAAATCAATAGGGGTAAGAAATTGGACAATTCAGGTTCAAAGGCAGTTCGTTCCTTATAGGAGTGGCTGGTGTATTCTGTAGTTCTAGCGATTGGATTTCACTCAAAACTCACCAAATGACTCCTCCCATCGTATTATGATGATTCCCAACTTTTGGGCTCGATCCGAAATCCATATTGGTAAGAAATTGGACAATCCAAGTTCGAAGGCAGTTCGTTCCGAATTGGAGTGGTTGGTGTATTGCACAGTTCTAGCGATTGGATTTCACTCAAAACACACCAAATGACTCCTCCCACCGTATTATGATCATGCCCAAGTTGTGGGCTCGATCGGAAATCAATAGGGGTATGAAATTGGACAATTCAGGTTCAAAGTCAGTTCGTTCCTTATAGGAGTGGTTGGTGTATTCCGTAGTTCTAGCGATTGGATTTCACTCAAAACTCACCAAATGACTCCTCCCACCATATTATGATGATGCCCAAGTTTTGGGCTCGATCGGAAATCAATAGGGATAAGAAATTGGACAATTCAAGTTTGAAGGCAGTTCGTTCCGAATTGGTGTGGTTGGTGTGTTGCATAGTTCTAGCGATTGGATTTCGTTCAAAACTCACCAAATGACTCCTCCCAGCAAATTATGACGATGCCCAACTTTTGGGCTCGATCGGAAATCAATAGGGGTAAGAAATTGGACAATTCAGGTTCGAAGGCAGTTCGTTCGTTATAGGAGTGGTTGGTGTATTCCGTAGTTCTAGCGATTGGATTTCACTCAAAACACACCCAATGACTCCTCCCACCATTATGATGATGCCGAAGTTTTGGGCTCGATCGAAATCAATATTGGTAGAAATTGGACAATTAAGGTTCAAAGGCAGTTCGTTCCTTATAGGAGTGGTTGGTGTATTCCGTAGTTCTAGCGATTGGATTTCACTCAAAACTCACCAAATGACTCCTCCCACCATATTATGATGATTCCCATGTTTTGTGCTCGATCGGAAATCAATAGGGGTCAGAAATTGGACAATTCAGGTTCAAAGGCAGTTCGTTCCTTATAGGAGTGGTTGGTGTATTCCGTGGTTCTAGCGGTTGGATTTCACTCAAAACTCACCAAATGACTCCTCCCACCATTATGATGATGCCCAAGTTTTGGGCACGATCGGAAATCAATAGGGGTAAGAAATTGGACATTCAGGTTCAAAGGCAGTCTGATCCTTATAGGAGTGGTTGGTGTATTCCGTAGTTCTAGCGATTGGATTTCACTCAAAACACACCCAATGACTCCTCCCACCATATTATGATGATGCCGAAGTTTTGGGCTCGATCGAAATCAATATTGGTAAGAAATTGGACAATTCAGGTTCAAAGGCAGTTCGTTCCTTATAGGAGTGGTTGGTGTATTCCGTAGTTCTAGCGATTGGATTTCACTCAAAACTCACGAAATGACTCCTCCCACCATATTATGACGATGCCCAACTTTTGGGCTCGATCGGAAATCAATAGGGGTAAGAAATTGGACAATTCAGGTTCAAAGGTAGTTCGTTCCTTATAGGAGTGGCTGGTGTATTCTGTAATTCTAGCGATTGGATTTCACTCAAAACTCACCAAATGACTCCTCCCAGCGTATTATGATGATTCCCAACTTTTGGGCTCGATCGGAAATCCATATTGGTAAGAAATTGGACAATCCAAGTTCGAAGGCAGTTCGTTCCGAATTGGAGTGGTTGGTGTATTGCATAGTTCTAGCGATTGGATTTCACTCAAAACACACCAAATGACTCCTCCCACCGTATTATGATCATGCCCAAGTTGTGGGCTCGATCGGAAATCAATAGGGGTATGAAATTGGACAATTCAGGTTCAAAGGCAGTTCGTTCCTTATAGGAGTGGTTGGTGTATTCCGTAGTTCTAGCGGTTGGATTTCACTCAAAACTCACCAAATGACTCCTCCCACCATATTATGATGATGCCCAAGTTTTGGGCTCCATCGGAAATGAATAGGGGTAAGAAATTGGACAATTCAAGTTTGAAGGCAGTTCGTTCCAGAATTGGTGTGGTTGGTGTATTGCATAGTTCTAGCGATTGGATTTCGTTCAAACTCACCAAATGACTCCTCCCACCATATTATGACGATGCCCAACTTTTGGGCTCGATCGGAAATCAATAGGGGTAAGAAATTGGACAATTCAGGTTCAAAGGCAGTTCGTTCCTTATAGGAGTGCCTGGTGTATTCTGTAGTTCTAGCGATTCGATTTCACTCAAAACTCACCAAATGACTCCTCCCATCATATTATGATGATTCCCAAGTTTTGGGCTCGATCGGAAATCCAAAGGGGTAACAAAATTGGACAATCCAAGTTCGAAGGCAGTTCTTTCCAATTGGAGTGGTTGGTGTATTGCATAGTTCTAGCGATTGGATTTCACTCAAAACACACCAAATGACTCCTCCCACCGTATTATGTTCATGCCCAATTTGTGGGCGCGATCCGGAAATCAATAGGGGTAGAAATTGGACAATTCAGGTTCTAAGGCAGTTCGTTCCTTATAGGAGTGGTTGGTGTATTCCGTATTCTAGCGATGGATTTCACTCAAAACTCCCAAATGAATCCTCCCACCATATTATGATGATGCCCAAGATTTGGGCTCGATCGGAAATCAATGGGGGTAAGAAATTGGACAATTCAGGTTCAAAGGCAGTTCGTTCCTTATAGGAGTGGTTGGTATCCGTAGTTCTAGCGATTGGATTTCACTCAAAACGCACCAAATGACTCCTCCCACCATATTACGATGATGCCCAAGTTTTGGGCTCGATCGGAAATCCATAGGGGTAAGAAATTGGACAATTCAGGTTCAAAGGCAGTTCGTTCGTTCCTTAGGAGTGTTTGGTGTATTCCGTAGTTCTAGCGATTGGATTTCACTCAAAACTCACCAAATGACTCCTCCCACCATATTATGATCATGCCCAAGTTTTGGGCTCGATCGGAAATCAATAGGGGTAAGAAATTGGACAATTCAGGTTCCAAGGCAGTTCGTTCCTTGTAGGAGTGGTTGGTGTATTCCGTAGTTCTAGGGATTGGATTTCGCTCAAAACTCACCAAATGACTCCTCCCACCATATTGTGATGATGCCCAAGTTTTGGGCTCGATCGGAAATCAATAGGGGTAAGAAATTGGACTATTCAGGTTCAAAGGCAGTTCGTTCCTTATAGGAGTGGTTGGTGTATTCCGTAGTTCTAGCGATTGGATTTCACTCAAAACTCACCAAATGAGTCCTCCCACCATATTATGATGATGCCCAAGTTTTGGGCTCGATCGTAAATCCACAGGGGTAAGAAATTGGACAATTCAAGTTCGAAGGCAGTTCGTTCCGAATTGGAGTGGTTGGTGTATTGCATAGTTCTAGCGATTCGATTTCACTCAAACCTCACCAAATGACTCCTCCCACCATTTATGATGATGCCCAAGTTGTGGGCTCGATCGGAAATCAATAGGGGTAAGAAATTGGACAATTCAGGTTCAAAGGCAGTTCGTTCCTTATAGGAGTGGTTGGTGTATTCTGTAGTTCTAGCGATTGGATTTCACTCAAAACACACCAAATGACTCCTCCCACCATATTATGATGATGCCCAAGTTTTGGGCTCGATTGGAAATCAATAGGGGTAAGAAATTGGACAATTCGGGTTCAGAAGCAGTTCGTTCCTTATAAGAGTGGTTGGTGTATTCCGTAGTTCTAGCGATTGGATTCCACTCAAAACTAACCAAACGACTCCTCCCACCATATTATGATGATGCCAAAGTTTTGGGCTCGATCGGAAATCAATAGGGGTAAGAAATTGGACAATTCAAGTTCGAAGGCAGATCGTTCCGAATTGGAGTGGTTGGGTGTATTGCATAGTTCTAGCGATTGGATTTCACTCAAAACTCACCAAATGACTCCTCCCACCATATTATGATGATGCCCAAGTTGTGGGCTCGATCGGAAATCAGTAGGGGTATGAAATTGGACAATTCAGGTTCAAAGGCAGTTTGTTCCTTATAGGAGTGGTTGGTGTATTCCGTAGTTATAGCGATTGGATTTCACTCAAAACTCACCAAATGACTCCTCCCACCATATTATGATGATGAGCAAGTTTTGGGCTCGATCGGAAATCAATAGGGGTAAGAAATTGGACAATTCCGGTTCAAAGGCAGTTTGTTCCTTATAGGTGTGGTGTGCGTATTCCGTAGTTCTAGCGATTGGATTTCACTCAAAACTCACCAAGTGACTCCTCCCACCATATTATGATGATGCCCAAGTTTTGGGCTCGATCGGAAATCAATAGGGGTAAGAAATTGGACAATTCAGTTCAAAGGCAGTTCGTTCCTTATAGGAGTGGTTGGTGTATTCCGTAGTTCTAGCGATCGGATTTCACTCAAAACTCACCAAATGACTCCTCCCACAATATTATGATGATGCCCAAGTTTTGGGCTCGATCGGAAATCCATAGGGGTAAGAAATTGGACAATTCAAGTTCGAAGACAGTTCGTTACGAATTGGAGTGGTTGGTGTATTGCATTGTTCTAGCGATTGGATTTCCCACAAAACTCACCAAATGACTCCGCCATCCATATTTTGATGATGCCCAAGTTTTGGGGTCGATCGGAAATCAATAGGGGTAAGAAATTGGACAATTCAGGTTCACAGGCAGTTCGTTCCTTATAGGAGTGGTTGGTGCATTCCGTAGTTCTAGCGATTGGATTTCACTCAAAACTCACCAAATGACTCCTCCCACCATATTATGTTGATGCCCAACTTTGGGTTCGATCGAAATCAATAGGGTAAGAAATTGGACAATTCAGGTTCAAAGGCAGTTCGTTCCTTATTGGAGTGGTTGGGTATTCCGTAGTTCTAGCGATTGGATTTCACTCAAAACTCACCAATGACTCCTCCCATCATATTATGATGATGGCCAAGTTTTGGTCTCGATCGGAAATCAATAGGGGTGAGAAATTGGACAATTCAGGTTCAAAGAAAGTTCGTTCCTCATAGGAGTGGTTGGTGTATTCCGTAGTTCTAGCGATTGGATTTCACTCAAAACTCACCAAATGACTCCTCCACCATATTATGATGATGCCCTTTTGGGCTCGATCGGAAATCAATAGGGGTAAGAAATTGGACAATTCAAGTTTAAAGGCTGTTCGTTCCTTATAGGAGTGGTGTATTCCGTAGTTCTAGCGATTGGATTTCACTCAAAACTTACCAACTGACTCCTCCCACCATATTATGATGAGGCCCAAGTTTTGGGCTTGATCGGAAATCAATAGGGGTAAGAAATTGGACAATTCAGGTTCAAAGACAGTTCGTTCCTTATAGGTGTGGTTGGTGTATTCCGTAGTTCTAGCGATTGGATTTCACTCAAAAACTCACCAAATGACTCCTCCCACCATATTTTGATGATGCCAAAGTTTTGGGCTCGATAGGAAATCCATAGGGGTAAGAAATTGGACAATTCAAGTTCGAAGACAGTTCGTTCCGAATTGGAGTGGTTGGTGTATTGCATAGTTCTAGCGATTGGATTTCACTCAAAACTCACCAAATGACTCCTCCCACCATATTATGATGATGCCCAAGTTTTGGGCTCGATCGGAAATCAATAGGGGTAAGAAATTGGACAATTCAAGTTCAAAGGCTGTTCGTTCCTTATAGGAGTGGTTGGTTTATTCCGTAGTTCTAGCAATTGGATTTCACTCAAAACTCACCAAGTGACTCCTCCCACCATATTATGATGATGCCCAAGTTTTGGGCTCGATCGGAAATCAATAGGGGTAAGAAATTGGACAATTCAAGTTCGTAGGCAGTTCGTTCCGAATTGGAGTGGTTAGTGTATTGCATAGTTCTAGCAATTGGATTTCACTCAAAACTCACCAAATGACTCGTCCCACCATATTATAATGATGCCCAAGTTTTGGGCTCGATCGGAAATCCATAGGGGTATGAAATTGGACAATTCAAGTTCGTAGGCGTTTCGTTCCGAATTAAGTGGTTGGTGTATTCCGTAGTTCTAGCGATTGGATTTCACTCAAAACTCACCAAATGACTCCTCCCACCATATTATGATGATGCCCAAGTTTTGGGCTCGATCGGAAATCCATAGGGGTAAGAAATTGGACAATTCCAGTTCGAAGACAGTTCGTTACGAATTGGAGTGGTTGGTGTGTTGCATTGTTCTAGTGAATGGATTTCCCTCAAAACTCACCAAATGACTCCTCCATCCATATTTTGATGATGCCCAAGTTTTGGGGTCGATCGGAAATCAATAGGGGTAAGAAATTGGACAATTCAGGTTCAAAGGCAGTTCGTTCCTTATAGGAGTGGTTGGTGCATTCCGTAGTTCTAGCGATTGGATTTCACTCAAAACTCACCAAATGACTCCCACCATATTATGTTGATGCCCAACTTTTGGGTTCGATCGGAAATCAATTGGGGTAAGAAATTGGACAATTCAGGTTCAAAGGCAGTTCGTTCCTTATTGGAGTGGCTGGGGTATTCCGTAGTTCTAGCTTTTGGATTTCACTCAAAACCCACCAAATGACCCCTCCCACCATATTATGATCAAGGTACTAAATATCGAATATCCCCGATATTATCCCGATAATATCTGATTTTTGGGGGTCCGATATTTTAAACACGAACCATAGTGTTATCGTCAATTTATCGATAATGTCCCGATATTATCCCGATATTATCCCGATAATATCGGAAAGATATTTTCAACATTTTTATGAATGATTTGGTCAATATATCGAGATATTATTGATAATATCCCGATAATATCCCAATAATATCCCGATAATATCCCGATACGGAACTCAAAAAATGTAGAGAAGTAGCTCATTGAACTGATTTGGGCACTCTACGGAAAGCATGTCTCCTAGAGTAATACAAAATTAGCTCATTGAGCTAATAAACAAAGCATGTCTAGCCGACAACATGCTCACATGCTTTTACAAGTCAGGAATTGGTGCCATAGGGAAGAACTACTCGTAGAGAAAGAGGCAAGGGGACTTTGTCAAGTCAAGAAGATAACTCGTTATCTATAACTTCGGACTCTGTTGGAGTAGGAAGTAGCAACTATGGTTATACTCATAACCAACCATTTCCCTACCCTTCATATCCCATTCCTGTTGGGATGGAATCAAGTGACTCATGGAAAGAATCCGAGACTCAATCTTCAAATGATTTTGCTTATGGACAACGTCAACCAATCTCGGATCCATATGGGTGGCATGTTAACAATTACATGCAAAACTATTTGGGGATTTATCATTTGATGACTACTCTTCAAATATACTTACTCTACACATAGAGATGATGAAGATAGTGAAAATTTTGAACCTCATAGGAACTCTATGTGGTACTAAGTCACTCATGTATCTTACCATGCAATGTATAAAGTGTAAAATATTGTAGTAATTCATTTATATAATGATTATGGTGTGTTTAATCTTCTTTCTTTAATTACATATTTTCTACACTTACGGTGTTTGCCAGCTCGCTATAATCAACTTAAATCAATTAAATCCATCATGCAATGCATTTCCTTCCAATTTTTGTGATAAACTAATAGATAATTGACTAAATGAACATCCTGTAAAGTTTCAATAAAAATTTCCAAGTTTTTCTTACAATTTCCGTGGTTTTTATTCAATTTTTTCCGATACCGATAATATCCCGATATTTCCTGCGATATTTCCGTGTTTTTTGACTTCCGATACTTCCGATACCTCCGATATTTAAGACCTTGATTATGATGATGGCCAAGTTTTGGGCTCGATCGGAATCAATAGGGGTGAGAAATTGGACAATTCAGGTGCAAAGGCAGTTCGTTCCTTATGGAGTGGTTGGTGTATTCCGTAGTTCTAGCGATTGGATGATAAGTTCTAATTTCACACATTGCTTGCTTCATTTTAGTAATTTTGTTTAGTTTCTTTATTTCGAGTCACTTATCTATGTTTTGTGTGTTCTGTAGGTTATGGGAGCAAGAGAGATACACATTTGCTACAATCCATGCACATTAAGGGCTGATTGGCATGAGAGGACTACACGAGCATTTGAAGCAAAATGGTGCAAAAACGTGCAAAAACTGGAGCCTGAGTTAGAAGTTCATTTCGGACTTTCTTCTTCATCCGGTTGGATTGGGCTAATGTTTGTGTGTTGGATCAGTGACATTCTGAACTTCAAAATGGACATCTTAAAGTCATCATTTGATTCAGCCCAACCCAATTCGTGAGCCCATGGAAATACACATCATGCTGACATGGGGATGAGCTGATGGATGCTTGGTCATGGTGAGCTAGGCATGAGCTATTGGTTTCTGATGGAAGCTTGGTCATGCTGACATGATGATGAGCTAGGGCTGCTGGTGGGATTTATTGGTGAAGTGCAGCAACCAATTCTGATTATCTAAATACAAGTGTTGTATGCATTAGCCATATTGAATTGATTTATCTCCCCTCTCCCTATAAATACCACTTCCATTCCTGAGATTCACCCCCAATATTACACACATTCACTCATCCATTACTCCCATACACACATTCAGATTCACCACAAAGAGAGAAGAGAGCTAGCTGCAAGGAGGGAGAGCTGGAGCTGTCCTGGAAACTACCTTGCTGCCACCAGCTAGTTCTTCTATTCTCTTTACTCTATCTATGTATTTCTTATTTTCTGTATTCATAGTTATGTTTAACTAATCCATTTAGTTAGGGCTTAGGATGAAGCCCTAGTCATGAATATTCAATGTTATGGATGATTTCATAGTTAATTGATTTCCTTGCTTTCATTATCAAGTTGTTAACCTCCAGTTTATTATGTGCTTGATGTATGTTTTCTTGGAGTAGCTAACTAGGATTTTATGCATCTAGCACAGGTTGGGAAGGGGTTTAGATTCACCAATTCTACTCTCCTTTCACAAGCAACACATGAATGGCCTAAGAATCATTCAAGGGGTTAATAACCATAGGTTGACTAGGACAGATACCATGTTCTAGGACTTGTGTGATTATCATATTCTCAAGGAACTTAATGACTCTTGTATGCTTTATTCTAAGTAGATACCATGCTTAGGTTGCATATAAGGGATCAGGTGTTGTGTAGATACCATGCACAATCACATGCCTTAGGAGAATCATGCATCCTGCACCTAGATACCATAGGCTTGTATGCGATAATCTATTGTTAATGAAGCTTGAGTCAATTTCTATGCATTCATAACTTGGATAGGAAGACTAGAGGTGGATTCCAAGGCTCTAACACTTCTCAATCATTGTTTCACAACTTGTTCATTGCTGCCATTGTTACTTTCCAGCACTTCCATTTTATTATCTTGTTTTCATTTCAACAACAAAACCCCCCATTTCGAGTGCGTGTGTGGTGCTAGGATTCTGTCCTAGACCTTGCCATTTGTTAGTTTTTAGTTTTCTGTTTTCCAGCATTCTAAGTAATTTAACTTGCAACCAAGTTACCATTCTCCGTGGGATCGACCTCGTATTTACATAAGCTATACTATAAATGGTTCGTGCACTTGCGAGAATTGAAGTTGCTATTTGTAATAACTCATTTTAGTTGTTAGGAATAGGCTCAACAAGTTTTTGGCGCCGTTGCCGGGGAACCGGTAACGATGGTGCTATAGTTAGATTACTTTGAGTGTTTTTGTTTTTGTTAGTTTTATTTGTTATTTTCGTTGGTTTTTCTTTCAGTATTCAGTTTTTCTTTTTAGTTGTTATCCCATTTGAAGGCACTAATTTGGTTCTTGTGTGTGCATGTATGTCCGAATCTGATTCTGAGCCACTTTCACCAAGAACTTTTGCTGTACGTTTGAGGAGGAATTATAGTTCTTCAAGCTCTGATCTAAGAGCTACGAATCTGAAGGTTCAAGCAAGATGGCAGAGATTCCAAACAACAACAATAATGATGAAGGAGGTGGTGCACTTGTTGTCCAACCTCGGAAACCCCTGCGTGAATTTTCCATTCCCAAAGTCACTGATCAACCTTCGTGCATCGTCTATCCTCAACTCACAATTGACAGGTTTGAGCTTAGAAGTGGTATGATTCATCTTCTTCCAACTTATTATGGTAATGCCACTGAGGATCCTTACATGCATGTTAAGCAATTCTTTGAAATATGTGCTACAATCAAAATTCAAGGACTTGATGATGAGCAGATTAAGATGAGGCTATTCCCATTCAGTTTAAAAGATAAGGCTAAGTCTTGGTTATACTCTTTGCCTAATGCTTCAATTCGTACTTGGGATGAGCTTTCTAATAAGTTTTTGCAGAAATTCTTTCCAGCTCAAAAGACTAACAAGATTAGAAAGGAAATTCTTGGTTTCACACAAAGAGAAGGAGAAGCTTTTCATGAATGCTGGGAAAGGTACAAGGAGATGATGAGTTCTTGCCCACACCACAATATAGAGAGTTGGATGCAAATGCAATCTTTCTATGAAGGTTTGCTTGATTCGAAAGGATGATGGTAGATGCAACAAGTGGAGAAGGACTGATGAACAAAACAGCAGATGAGGCTTTTACTCTCTTTGAATCTTTGAGTGCTAACTCTCAACAATGGAGCTACAATAAAGGAAGAGGAGCTCCTATGAAAGCTGTGGTCTCTGAGGTAAGTACTAACAATGAGATTACTGCAAAACTTGATGTTATGTGTTCTTTGCTTCAACAGGCAGTGACTGGCCCTCTAGGAAACAAAGTGGAAGTTCAAGGCCAATCTTTTGCGGACCACATGTTAGAGCAAGCAAATGCCCTTCAAGGAAGGAATCCTCAGAATGATCCTTACTCAAACACATACAATCCGGGGTGGAGAAATCATCCTAATTTCAGGTGGAGCAATAATTCAAATGTGCAACAATCTCAAGGACCTCCCCCAGGATTCCAAATACAACAAAGGCAATTCCAGCAAGCTCCCCAACAAGTTCAAGAGCAAAGGGGTGATCAAATGGGAGAATTGCAAGACATGTTCAAGAAGTTCATGGGGCAACAGATGCAAACCAATCAGAATCTTCAAAATGCAGTGAACAAACTAGAAGTGCAAGTTGGGCAGATTGCATCCTCCTGAGCAATAGAGCATCTGGAACTTTTCCGAGCCAAACGGAGGTGAATCCAAGGCATCATGAGCAGTTAAAGCAGTGCACATCTTGAGAAGTGGTAAACAAGTTGATAATAAGGTTGGAGATGCCAATGAAGAGCAGAGAAGAGGAGAAAACGTGGAGATCATTCAGCCACCACTAGGGCAGCCCACAGACTCCACCAAACAGTCCCTCAATCCTCCTGGAAAGAGCACAGGCCCTAAGGTATCATCTAATGCTAATCAAGTTCCAATTTCAACTAATGCTTCTAGGCCTATTGCACCCTTTCCCAGCAGGTTATCAAAGTCAAAGAAAGATCAAGGCTTGGATGAGATAATGGAAATATTCAAGAAGGTGCAAATCAACATCCCATTGCAGTGCCATTGCTCAGATTCCAAATATGCAAAATTTTTGAAGGATCTATGCACTAACAAGAGGAGATTCAAAGAGCATGAACAGGTTGCATTAAGTGAAGAGGTGAGTGCAGTGTTACAAAGGAAGTTACCTCCAAAGCTAAAGGATCCAGGTTCGTTTTCTATACCTTGTATAGTTGGTGATTTTAAGTTTCAAAAAGCTTTGCTTGATCTTGGTGCATCCATTAACCTTATGCCATATCATGTTTATGAGAAACTTAACCTTGGTGAGTTGCAAGCCACATCTGTGAGCATTCAATTGGCAGATAGAACTATCAGGTACCCTAAGGGCATTCTAGAAGATGTTTTGGTGAAAGTAGAAGAGCTAATTTTGCCAGCTGATTTCTTGGTCTTGGAGATGGAAGAAGCACCAATTCATGACAATCAGTTACCACTCATTCTAGGTCGGCCATTCATGGCAACTGCTGGTGCTATTATTGATGTGAAAAAGGGTACATTGACCATGAATGTGTTGATGAGACAATAGCATTCAAAGTGTTTGAAGCCTCCAAGTTTCCAAGTGATGAGCATGAAGTTTTCCAGCTTGATGCAATTGATAATATGGTGAAAGAAGCACTGCCAATGAGTTATTTGGAGCCTATTGAAGCATGCATCACACAAAGCATAAGGAAAGAAGAAGTGGACAGCTTAGAGGCTGTGATCTCTCCTTACTTTTTGAGCTTGTCTGCAGCATGGATAGCTACATAGAAGTTGGAAAGAGGTATGCAAACCAATTTGAATCATTACCCCCACCCACTAATAAGGTTTTACCTTCTATTGTGCAGGCACCAGAGTTGGAATTGAAGCAATTGCCAACACACCTTAAATATGCGTATTTAGGTGAAAGTGAGACTCTACCTGTTATCATTGCCTCACACCTCGAACCAAATGATGAGAAGAAGCTTTTGAGAGTTCTAAAAGAGCACAAAACTGCGATTGGATGGAGCATTGCAGATATCAAAGGCATAAGCCCAACATCATGCATGCATAGGATATTATTGGAGGACAATGCAGTGCCTAAGAGGGATGCCCAAAGACGTCTCAATCCAAACATGAAGGAGGTGGTAAGGAAGAGGTAATGAAGCTTTTAGATGTTGGTATTATTTACCCTATTTCTGACAGTAAATGGGTGAGCCCAGTGCAAGTTGTCCCCAAGAAATCAGGTATCACAGTGGTGAAGAATGAAGCAAACGACTTGTGCCTACACGGATGACCACGGGCTGGAGAGTTTGCATTGATTATAGGAAGCTCAACACAGCAACAAGCAAGGATCATTTCCCTCTTCCATTTATTGATCAGATGCTTGAGAGATTGGCTGGCCATAGCCACTATTGCTTCCTTGATGGATATTCAGGTTACAACCAAATCGCCATAGCCCCAGAAGATCAAGAGAAGACGACCTTCACATGTCCCTTTGGTACTTTTGCTTATAGGAGGATGCCTTTTGGTCTTTGCAACGCCCCAGCCACTTTCCAAAGGTGCATGATGAGCATTTTCTCTGACATGGTAGAAAGGTTTATTGAGGTATTCATGGATGACTTCTCTGTCTTTGGTGATTCTTTTGATCAATGCTTGCATAACTTATCTAAGGTGTTGGCTAGATGTGAACAGAGTAATCTTGTGCTTAATTGGGAAAAATGTCATTTTATGGTTAACCAAGGCATAGTTCTTGGTCATGTATCTCTAGTAATGGAATTGAGGTAGATAAAGCTAAGATTGATTTGATTGCCTCTATGCCCTCACCTACTTCTGTCAAAGAAGTACGTTCTTTCCTTGGCCATGCAGGTTTCTATAGGCGTTTCATTAAAGATTTTTCTAAGATTGCAAGGCCTTTGTGCAATCTCCTTGCCAAGGACATGGATTTTGTGTTTGATCAAAACTGTGAGAATGCTTTCAATGCTTTGAAAATGATGCTCACAACTGCCCCAATCATTATCCACCGGATTGGAGCTTGCCTTTTGAACTGATGTGTGACGCCTCAGATTATGCCGTTGGAGCTGTTTTGGGGCAGCGAGTGATAAGAAGCCACATGCCATCTACTATGCTAGTAGAACCCTCAACGATGCCCAACTCAACTATTCCACCACAGAGAAGGAGTTGTTAGCTGTCATATTTGCTTTAGAGAAGTTCAGATCTTATTTGATTACTAACAAGGTCATTGTTTACACTGATCATGCAGCATTGAAATACTTGTTAGCTAAGAAGGATGCCAAGCCACGCCTCATTAGATGGATCCTGTTGTTGCAAGAGTTTGACTTGGAGATAAAAGATAAGAAAGGAAGTGAGAATGTGGTGGCTGATCATTTGAGTAGATTGGTGCATGTATCTAATGAAGAGGAGGATTCATTGCCATTGCGTGAAAGCTTCCCTGATGAGCAACTCTTCTCTATTTGTGCTTTGAATTCTCTTAATCCATTGCCTTGGTTTGCTGATATTGTTAACTATTTGTGCACTAACGAACTCCCTACAGGGTTATCTACATTCCAACGTGACAAGCTTAGGAAGCAAGCAAGATACTATTTTTGGGATGATCCATACCTATTCAAGCATTGTCCAGACCAAGTAATTCGAAGGTGTGTGCCTGAAGGTGATTTTAAGAGCATTCTAGAGTTTTGTCACTCCCATGCATGCGGAGGCCATTTTGGGGCAAAGAAGACTGCCAACAAAGTGCTACAATCAGGTTTCTTTTGGCCTACCCTTTTTAAGGATGCTTATGCTTTTTGTGCTTCGTGTGATAGATGCCAACGGATGGGTAATTTGCATGCTAGAAATCAGATGCCTCTCACTAATATCTTAATCATTGATATATTTGATGTTTGGGGAATTGATTTCATGGGCCCTTTTCCTACTCTTATGGATTTGAATATATATTAGTTGCTGTCGATTATGTTTCCAAATGGGTGGAAGCCATTGCCACTAGAACTAATGATGCTAAGTTGTGATTAGTTTTCTCAAAGGAAATATTTTTACAAGGTTTGGCACACCGAGAGCAATCATTAGTGATGGTGGCTCTCACTTTGTTAACCAAGCTTTTGCAGCACTCTTGAAGAAGTATGGAATCAAGCATAAGGTGGCAACACCCTACCATCCTCAAACTAGTGGGCAGGTTGAGATAAGCAACAGGGAGATTAAGCACATACTTGAAAGACAGTAAACACCACAAGGAAGGATTGGTACATGCGTTTGGAGGATGCATTGTGGGCTTATAGGACAGCTTATAAGACCCCCATAGGTATGTCTCCATATAGACTTGTTTTTGGTAAACCTTGTCACTTACCAGTGGAGCTTGAGCACAGGGCTTATTGGGCAATCAAGGCATTCAATTTTGACATGAAAGCTGCTGGTGAAAAGAGGAGGCTCAACTCAATGAGGGAGGGAGTTGCGACATGAAGCATATGAGAACGCTAGCTTTATAAGGAGAAAACAAAGCAGTATCATGACAAGAAGATTCTTAGGAAGACGTTTGAGGAAGGGCAGAAGGTTTCCTATCATTCACGCCCTTAAGCTCTTCCCA
>BJCG01004194.1:0-31814 GCA_005406145.1 Prunus yedoensis
TGTTCGTTCCTTGTAGGATGGTTGGTGTATTCCGTAGTCTAGGGATTGGATTTCACTCAAAACTCACCAATGGCTCCTCCCACCATATTATGATGTTGCCCAAGTTTTTGGCTCGATCGGAAATCATAAGGGTAAGAAATTGGACAATTCAAATTCGAAGGCAGTTCGTTCCTCATAGGAGTGGTTGGTGTATTGCATAGTTCTAGCTATTGGATTTCACTCAAAACTCACCAAATGACTCCACCCACCATATCATGATGCTTCCCAAGTTTTGTGCTTGATCGGAAATCCATAGGGGTAAGAAATTGGACAATTCTTGTTCGAAGGCAGTTCGTTCCGAATTGGAGTGGTTGGTGTATTGCATAGTTCTAGCGATTAGATTTCACTCAAAACTCACCAAATGACTCCTCCACCATATTATGATGATTCCCAAGTTTTGTGCTCGATCGGAAATCCATAGGGTAAGAAATTGGACAATTCATGTTCGAAGGCAGTTCGTTCCGAATTGGAGTGGTTGGTGTATTCCGTAGTTCTAGCGATTGGATTTCACTCAAAACTCACCGAATGACTCCTCCCACCACATTATGATGTTGCCAAGTTTTGGGCTCGATCGGAAATCCATAGGGGTAAGAAATTGGACAATTCAAGTTCGAAGGCAGTTCGTTCTGAATTGGACTGGTTGGAGTATGCATAGTTCTAGCGATTGTATTTCACTCAAAACTCACCAAATGACTCCTCCCACCATATGATGATGATTCCCAAGTTTTGGGCTCGATCGGAAATCCATAGTGGTAAGAAATTGGACAATTCAGGTTCGAAGGCAGTTCGTTCCTTATAGGAGTGGTTGGTGTATTGCATTAATTCTAGCGATTGAATTTCACTCAAAACTCACCAAATGACTCCTCCCACCCATATTATGTTGATGCCCAAGTTTTGGGCTAGACCGGAAATCCATAGGGGTAAGAAATTGGACAATTCAAGTTCGAAGGCAGTTCGTTCCAAGTGGAGTGGTTGGTGTATTGCATAGTTCTTGCGATTGGATTTCACTCAAAACTCACCAAATGACTCCTCCCACCATATTATGATGATTCCCAAGTTTTGAGCTCGATCGGAAATCCATAGGGTAAGAAATTGGACAATTCAAGTTCTAAGGCAGTTCGTTCCGAATTGGAGTGGTTGGTGTATTGCATAGTTCTAGCGATTGAATATCACTCAAAACTCACCAAATGACTCCTCCCACCATATTATGATGATGCCCAAGTTTTGGGCTCTCGGAAATCAATAGGGGTAAGAAATTGGACAATTCAGATTCAAAGGCAGCTCGTTTTATAGCAGGTTGGTGTATTCCATAGTTCTAGCGATTGGATTTCACTCAAAACTCACCAAAGACTCCTCCCACCTATTATGATGATTCCAAGTTTGGGCTCGATCGGAAATCCATAGGGGTAAGAAACTGGACAATTCAGGTTCATAGGAGTTCGTTCTTATAGGAGTGGTTGGTGTATTCCGTGTTCTAGCGATCGGATTTCCTAAAACTCACCAAATGACTCCTCCCACCATATTATGATGATTCCCAAGTTTTGGGCTCGATCGGAAATCCATAGGGGTAAGAAACTGGACAATTCAGGTTCGAAGGCAGTTCGTTCCAAATTGGAGTGGTTGGTGTATTGCATAGTTCTAGCGATTGGATTCCACTCAAAACTCACCAAATGACTCCCCCACCATATTATGATTATTCCCAAGTTTTGGGCTCGATCGGAAATCCATAGGGGTAAGAAATTGGACAATTCAAGTTTGAAGACAGTTCGTTCCGAATGGAGTGGTTGGTGTATTGCATAGTTCTAGCGACTGGATTGCACTCAAAACTCACCAAATGACTCCCCCACCATATTATGATGATTCCCATGTTTTGGGCTCGATCGGAAATCCATAGGGGTAAGAAATTGGACAATTCAAGTTGAAGGCAGTTTCCGAATTGGAGTGGTTGGTGTATTCCGTAGTTCTAGCGATTGGATTTCACTAAAACTCACCAAATGATCCCCCCACCATATTATGTTGATGCCCAAGTTTTGGGCTAGCCGGAAATCCATAGGGGTAAGAAATTGGACAATTCAAGTTCGAAGGCAGTTCGTTCCAAAGTGGAGTGGTTGGTGTATTCCGAAGTTCTAGCAATTGGATTTCACTCAAAACTCACCAAATGATCCTCCCCCATATTATGATGATGCCCAAGTTTTGGGCTCGATCGGAAATCAATAGGGTAAGAAATTGGACAATTCAGGTTCAAAGGCTGTTCGTTCCTTATAGGAGTGGTTGGTGTATTGCATAGTTCCAGCGATTGGATTTCACTCAAAACTCACCAAATGACTCCTCCCACCATATTATGATGATTCCCAAGTTTTGGCTCGATCGGAAATCCATAGGGGTAAGAAATTGGACAATTCAAGTTCGAAGGCAGTTCGTTCCGAATTGGAGAGGTTGGTGTATTGCGTAGTTCTAGCGATTGATTTCACTCAAAACTCACCAAATGACTCCTCCCACCATATTATGATGATTCCCAAGTTTTGGGCTCGATCGGAAATCCATAGGGGTAAGAAATTGGACAATTCAAGTTTGAAGGCAGTTCATTCCGAATGGAGTGGTTGGTGTATTCCGTAGTTCTAGCGATTGGATTTCACTCAAAACTCACCAAATGACTCCTCCCACCATATTATGATGATGCCAAGTTTTGGGCTCGATCGGAAATCAATAGGGGTAAGAAATTGGACAATTCAGGTTCAAAGGCAGTTCGTTCCTTATCGGAATGGTTGGTGTATTCCGTTTCTAGCGATTGGATTTCACTCAAAACTCACCAAATGAATCCTCCCACCATATTATGATGATGCCCAAGTTTTGGGCTCGATCGGAAATCAATAGGGGTAAGAAATTGGACAATTCAGGTTCAAGGCAGTTCGTTCCTTATAGGAGTGGTTGGTGTATTGCATAGTTCAGCGATTGGATTTCACTCAAAACTCACCAAATGACTCCTCCCACCATATTATGATGATTCCCAAGTTTTGGCTGATCGGAAATCCATAGGGGTAAGAAATTGGACAATTCTGTTCAAAGGCAGTTCGTTCCTTATAGGAGTGGTTGGTGTATTCCGTAGTTCTAGCGATTGGATTTCACTCAAAACTCACCAAATGACTCCTCCCACCATATTATGATGTTGCCCAAGTTTTGGGCTCGATCGGAAATCCATAGGGGTAAGAAATTGGACAATTCAAGTTCGAAGGCAGTTCGTTCCAAATTGGAGTGGTTGGTGTATTGCATAGTTCTAGCGATTGGATTTCACTCAAAACTCACAAATGACTCCTCCCACCATATTATGATGATTCCCAAGTTTTGGGCTCGATCGGAAATCCATAGGGGTAAGAAATTGGACAATTCAAGTTCGAAGGCAGTTCGTTCCGAATTGGAGTGGTTGGTGTTTGCATAGTTCTAGCGATTGGATTTCACTCAAAACTCACCAAATGACTCCTCCCACCATATTATGATGATTCCCAAGTTTTGGGCTCGATCGGAAATCCGTAGGGGTAAGAAATTGGACAATTCAAGTTCGAAGGCAGTTCGTTCCTTATAGGAGTGGTTGGTGTATTGCGTAGTTCTAGCGATTGGATTTCACTCAAAACTCACCAAATGACTCCTCCCACCATTATGTTGATGCCCAAGTTTTGGGCTCGATCGGAAATCCATAGGGTAAGAAATTGGACAATTCAAGTTCGAAGGCAGTTCGTTCCTTGTAGGAGTGGTTGGTGTATTCGTAGTTCTAGCGATTGGATTTCACTCAAAACTCACCAAATGACTCCTCCACCATATTATGATGATTCCCAAGTTTTGGGCTCGATCGGAAATCCATAGGGGTAAGAAATTGGACAATTCAAGTTCGAAGGCAGTTCGTTCCGAATTGGAGTGGTTGGTGTATTGCGTAGTTCTAGCGATTGAATTCACTCAAAACTCACCAAATGACTCCTCCCACCATATTATGATGATTCCCAAGTTTTGGGCTCGACCGGAAATCCATGGGGTAAGAAACTGGACAATTCAAGTTCGAAGGCAGTTCGTTCCGAATTGGACTGGTTGGAGTATTGCAAGTTCAGCGATTGGATTTCACTCAAAACTCACCAAATGACTCCTCCCACCATATTATGATGATTCCCAAGTTTTGGGCTCGATCGGAAATCCATAGGGGTAAGAAATTGGACAATTCAAGTTGAAGGCAGTTCGTTCCGAATTGGAGTGGTTGGTGTATTGCATAGTTCTAGCGATTGGATTTACTCAAAACTCACCAAATGACCCCCCACCATATTATGATGTTCCAAGTTTTGGGCTCGATCGGAAATCCATAGGGGTAAGAAATTGGACAATTAAGTTGAAGCAGTTCGTTCCGAATTGGAGTGGTTGGTGTATTGCATAGTTCTAGCGATTGGATTTCACTCAAAACTCACCAAATGACTCCCCCACCATATTATGATGATTCCCAAGTTTTGGGCTCGATCGGAAATCCATAGGGGTAAGAAATTGGACAATTCAAGTTCGAAGGCAGTTCGTTCCGAATTGGAGTGGTTGGTGTATTGCATAGTTCTAGCGATTAGATTTCACTCAAAACTCACCAAATGACTCCTCCCACCATATTATGATGATTCCCAAGTTTTGGGCTCGATCGGAAATCCATAGGGGTAAGAAATTGGACAATTCAAGTTCGAAGGTAGTTCGTTCCTTTAGGAGTGGTTGGTGTATTCCGTAGTTCTAGCGATTGGATTTCACTCAAAACTCACCAAATGACTCCCACCATATTATGATGATGCCCAAGTTTTGGGCTCGATCGGAAATCATAGGGGTAAGAAATTGGACAATTCAGGTTCGAAGGCAGTTTCCTTATAGGAGTGGTTGGTGTATTGCTAATTCTAGCGATTGATTTCACTCAAAACTCACCAAATGACCTCCCACCATATTATGATGATTCCCAAGTTTTGGGCTCGACCGGAAATCCATAGGGGTAAGAAATTGGACAATTCAAGTTCGAAGGTAGTTCGTTCCTTATAGGAGTGGTTGGTGTATTGCGTAGTTCTAGCGATTGGATTTCACTCAAAACTCACCAAATGACTCCTCCCACCATTATGATGATGCCCAAGTTTTGGGCTCGATCGGAAATCCATAGGGGTAAGAAATTGGACAATTCAAGTTCGAAGGCAGTTCGTTCCTTATAGGAGTGGTTGGTGTATTCGTAGTTCTAGCGATTGGATTTCACTCAAAACTCACCAAATGACTCCTCCCACCATATTATGATGATTCCCAAGTTTTGGGCTCGATCGGAAATCCATGGGGTAAGAAATTGGACAATTCAAGTTCGAAGGCAGTTCGTTCCGAATTGGACTGGTTGGAGTATTGCAAGTTCCAGCGATTGGATTTCACTCAAAACTCACCAAATGACTCCTCCCACCATATTATGATGATTCCCAAGTTTTGGGCTCGATCGGAAATCCATGGGGTAAGAAATTGGACAATTCAAGTTCGAAGGCAGTTCGTTCCGAATTGGAGTGGTTGGTGTTTGCATAGTTCTAGCGATTGATTTCACTCAAAACTCACCAAATGACTCCTCCCACCATATTAGATGATTCCCAAGTTTTGGGCTCGATCGGAAATCCATAGGGGTAAGAAATTGGACAATTCAAGTTCGAAGGCAGTTCGTTCCGAATTGGACTGGTTGGAGTATTGCAAAGTTCCAGCGATTGGATTTCACTCAAAACTCACCAAATGACTCCTCCCACCATATTATGATGATTCCCAAGTTTTGGGCTCGATCGGAAATCCATAGGGGTAAGAAATTGGACAATTCAAGTTCGAAGTAGTTCGTTCCTTATAGGAGTGGTTGGTGTATTCCGTAGTTCTAGCGATTGGATTTCACTCAAAACTCACCAAATGACTCCCCCACCATATTATGATGATGCCCAAGTTTTGGGCTCGATCGGAAATCATAGGGGTAAGAAATTGGACAATTCAGTTCGAAGGCAGTTCGTTCCTTATAGAGTGGTTGGTGTATTGCATAATTCTAGCGATTGATTTCACTCAAAACTCACCAAATGACTCCTCCCACCATATTATGATGATTCCCAAGTTTTGGGCTCGATCGGAAATCCATAGGGGTAAGAAATTGGACAATTCAAGTTCGAAGGCAGTTCGTTCCGAATTGGAGTGGTTGGTGTATTGCATAGTTCCTAGCGATTGGATTTCACTCAAAACTCACCAAATGACTCCTCCCACCACATTATGATGATTCCCAAGTTTTGGGCTCGATCGAAATCCATAGGGTAAGAAATTGGACAATTCAAGTTCGAAGGCAGTTCGTTCCGAATGGAGTGGTTGGTGTATTGCATAGTTCTAGCGATTAGATTTCACTCAAAACTCACCAAATGACTCCCCCACCATATTATGATGATTCCCAAGTTTTGGGCTCGAGCGGAAATCCATAGGGGTAAGAAATTGGACAATTCAAGTTCGACAGTTCGTTCCGAATTAGGAGTGGTTGTATTGCATAGTTCTAGCGATTGGATTTCACTCAAAACTCACCAAATGACTCCCCCACCATATTATGATGATTCCCAAGTTTTGGGCTCGATCGGAAATCCATAGGGGTAAGAAATTGGACAATTCAAGTTCGAAGGCAGTTCGTTCCGAATTGGAGTGGTTGGTGTATTGCATAGTTCTAGCGATTGATTTCACTCAAAACTCACCAAATGACTCCTCCCACCATATTATGATGATTCCCAAGTTTTGGGCTCGATCGGAAATCCATAGGGGTAAGAAATTGGACAATTCAAGTTCGAAGGCAGTTCGTTCCTTATAGGAGTGGTTGGTGTATTCCGTAGTTCTAGCGATTGGATTTCACTCAAAACTCACCAAATGACTCCGCCCACCATATTATGATGGCCCAAGTTTTGGGCTCGATCGGAAATCCATAGGGGTAAGAAATTGGACAATTCAGTTCGAAGGCAGTTCGTTCCTTATAGGAGTGGTTGGTGTATTGCATAGTTCTAGCGATTGATTTCACTCAAAACTCACCAAATGACTCCTCCCACCATATTATGATGATTCCCAAGTTTTGGGCTCGACCGGAAATCCATAGGGGTAAGAAATTGGACAATTCAAGTTCGAAGGCAGTTCGTTCCTTATAGGAGTGGTTGGTGTATTGCGTAGTTCTAGCGATTGGATTTCACTCAAAACTCACCAAATGACTCCTCCCACACCATATTATGATGATGCCCAAGTTTTGGGCTCGATCGGAAATCCATAGGGGTAAGAAATTGGACAATTCAAGTTCGAAGGCAGTTCGTTCCTTATAGGAGTGGTTGGTGTATTCGTAGTTCTAGCGATTGGATTTCACTCAAAACTCACCAAATGACTCCTCCCACCATATTATGATTCCCAAGTTTTGGCTCGATCGGAAATCCATGGGGTAAGAAATTGGACAATTCAAGTTCGAAGGCAGTTCGTTCCGAATTGGACTGGTTGGAGTATTGCAAGTTCAGCGATTGGATTTCACTCAAAACTCACCAAATGACTCCTCCCACCATATTATGATGATTCCCAAGTTTTGGGCTCGATCGGAAATCCATAGGGGTAAGAAATTGGACAATTCAAGTTCGAAGGCAGTTCGTTCCGAATTGGAGTGGTTGGTGTTTGCATAGTTCTAGCGATTGGATTTCACTCAAAACTCACCAAATGACTCCTCCCACCATATTACGATGATTCCCAAGTTTTGGGCTCGATCGGAAATCCATAGGGGTAAGAAATTGGACAATTCAAGTTCGAAGGCAGTTCGTTCCGAATTGGATGGTTGGTGTATTGCAAAGTTCAGCGATTGGATTTCACTCAAAACTCACCAAATGACTCCTCCCACCATATTATGATGATTCCCAAGTTTTGGGCTCGATCGGAAATCCATGGGGTAAGAAATTGGACAATTCAAGTTCGAAGGCAGTTCGTTCCGAATTGGAGTGGTTGGTGTTTTGCATAGTTCTAGCGATTAGATTTCACTCAAAACTACCAAATGACTCCTCCCACCATATTATGGATTCCCAAGTTTTGGCTCGATCGGAAATCCATAGGGGTAAGAAATTGGACAATTCAAGTTCGAAGGCAGTTCGTTCCGAATTGGAGTGGTTGGTGTATTGCGTAGTTCTAGCGATTGAATTTCACTCAAAACTCACCAAATGACTCCTCCCACCATATTAGATGATTCCCAAGTTTTGGCTCGATCGGAAATCCATGGGGTAAGAAATTGGACAATTCAAGTTCGAAGGCAGTTCGTTCCGAATTGGACTGGTTGGAGTATTGCAAGTTCAGCGATTGGATTATTTCACTCAAAACTCACCAAATGACTCCTCCCACCATATTATGATGATTCCCAAGTTTTGGGCTCGATCGGAAATCCATAGGGGTAAGAAATTGGACAATTCAAGTTCGAAGGCAGTTCGTTCCGAATTGGACTGGTTGGATATTGCAAAGTTCAGCGATTGGATTTCACTCAAAACTCACCAAATGACTCCCCCCACCATATTATGATGATGCCCAAGTTTTGGGCTCGATCGGAAATCATAGGGGTAAGAAATTGGACAATTCAGTTCGAAGGCAGTTCGTTCCTTATAGAGTGGTTGGTGTATTGCATAATTCTAGCGATTGATTTCACTCAAAACTCACCAATGACTCCTCCCACCATATTATGATGATGCCCAAGTTTTTGGGCTCGATCGGAAATCCATAGGGGTAAGAAATTGGACAATTCAAGTTCGAAGGCAGTTCGTTCCGAATTGGAGTGGTTGGTGTATTGCATAGTTCTAGCGATTGATTTCACTCAAAACTCACCAAATGACTCCTCCCACCATATTATGATGATTCCCAAGTTTTGGGCTCGATCGGAAATCCATAGGGGTAAGAAATTGGACAATTCAGTTCGAAGGCAGTTCGTTCCTTATAGGAGTGGTTGGTGTATTGCGTAGTTCTAGCGATTGGATTTCACTCAAAACTCACCAAATGACTCCTCCCACCATATTATGATGATTCCCAAGTTTTGGGCTCGCGGAAATCCATAGGGGTAAGAAATTGGACAATTCAAGTTCGAAGGCAGTTCGTTCCGAATTGGAGTGGTTGTGTATTGCATGGTTCTAGCGATTGATTTCACTCAAAACACACCAAATGACTCTCCCACCATATATGATTCCCAAGTTTTGGGCTCGATCGGAAATCCATAGGGTAAGAATTGGACAATTCAAGTTCGAAGGCAGTTCGTTCCTTATAGGAGTGTTGGTGTATTGTAGTTCTAGCGATTGGATTTCACTCAAAACTCACCAAATGACTCCTCCCACCATATTTGATGATGCCCAAGTTTTGCTCGATCGGAAATCCATAGGGGTAAGAAATTGGACAATTCAAGTTCGAAGGCAGTTCGTTCCTTATGGAGTTGTTGGTGTTTCGTAGTTCTAGCGATTGGATTTCACTCAAAACTCACCAAATGACTCCTCCCACCATATCTTGATGATGCCCAAGTTTTATGCTCGACGGAAATCCGTAGGGGTAAGAAATTGGACAATTCAAGTTCGAAGGCAGTTCGTTCCGAGTTGGAGTAGTTGGTGTATTGCATAGTTCTAGCGATTAGATTCACTCAAACTCACCAAATGACTCCTCCCACCATATTATGATGATTCCCAAGTTTTGGCTCGATCGGAAATCCATAGGGGTAAGAAATTGGACAATTCAAGTTCGAAGGTAGTTCGTTCCTTATAGGAGTGGTTGGTGTATTCCGTACTTCTAGCGATTGGATTTCGCTCAAAACTCACCAAATGACTCCCCCCACCATTTAATGATGCCCAAGTTTTGGGCTCGATCGGAAATCAATAGGGGTAAGAAATTGGACAATTCAGGTTCGAAGGCAGTTCGTTCCTTATAGGAGTGGTTGGTGTATTCCGTAGTTCTAGCGATCTTATTTCACTCAAAACTAACCGAATGACTCCTCCCACCATATTATGATGTTGCCAAAGTTTTGGCTCGATCGGAAATCCGTAGGGGTAAGAAATTGGACAATTCAAGCTCGAAGGCAGTTCGTTCTGAATTGGACTGGTTGGAGTATTGCATAGTTCCAGCGATTGGGTTCACTCAAAACTCATCAAATGACTCCTCCCACCATATTATGATGATTCCCAAGTTTTGAGCTCTATCGGAAATCCATAGGGGTAAGAAATTGGACAATTCAAGTTGAAGGCAGTTCGTTCCGAATTGGAGTGGTTGGTGTATTGCATAGTTCTAGCGATTGAATATCACTCAAAACTCACCAAATGACTCCTCCCACCATATTATGATGATTCCCAAGTTTTGGGCTCGACCGGAAATCCATAGGGGTAAGAAATTGGACAATTCAAGTTCGAAGGCAGTTCGTTCCGAATTGGACTGGTTGGAGTATTGTAAAGTTCCAGCGATTGGATTCACTCAAAACTCACCAATGACTCCTCCCACCACATTATGATGATTCCCAAGTTTTGGGCTCGATCGGAAATCCATAGGGGGTAAGAAATTGGACAATTCAAGTTCAAAGGCAGTTCGTTGCATATAGGAGCGGTTGGTGTATTCCGTAGTTCTAGCGCTTGATTTCACTCAAAACTCACCAAATGACTCCTCCCACCAAATTATGAGGATTCCCAGTTTTGGGCCCGATCGAAATCCATAGGGGTAAGAAATTGGACAATTCAAGTTCGAGGCATTTCGTTCCTTCTAGGAGTGGTTGGTGTATTCGGTTGTTCTAGCAATTGGATTTCACTCAAAACTCACCAAATGACTCCTCCCACCATATTATGATGATGCCAAAGTTTTGGGATAGATCGGAAGTCAATAGGGGTAAGAAATTGGACAATTCAGGTTCAAAGGCATTCGTTCCATATAGGAGTGGTTGGTGTATTCCATAGTTCTAGCTAATGGATTTCACTCAAAACTCACCAAATGACTCCTCCTCACATATTATGATGATGCCAAGTTTTGGACCGATCGGAAGTCAATAGGGGTAAGAATTGGACAATTCAGGTTCAAAGGCAGTTCGTTCCTTATAGTAGCGGTTGCTGTATTCCGTAGTTCTTGCGATTGGATTTCACTCAAAACTCACCAATGACTCTCCCACCATATTATGATGATGCCCAAGTTGTGGGCTCGATCGGAAATCTATAGGGGTAAGAAATTGGACAATTCAGGTTCAAAGGCTGTTCGTTCCTTATAGGAGTGGTCGTGTATTCCGTAGTTCTAGCGATTGGATTTCATTCAAAACTCACCAAATAACTCCTCCACCATATTATGATGATGCCCAAGTTTTGGGCTCGATCGGAAATCAATAGGGGTAAGAAATTTGACAATTATGGTTCAAAGGCAGTTCGTTCCTTACAGGAGTCGCTGGTGTATTCCGTTAGTTCTAAAGATTGGATTTCACTCAAAACTCACCAAATGACTCTTCCCACCATATTATGATGAGGCCCAAGTTTTGGGATCGATCGGAATCAATAGGGGTAAGAAATTGGACATTTCAGGTTCGAAGGCAGTTCGTTCCTTATAGGAGTGGCTGGTGTATTCCGTAGTTCTAGTAATTGGATTTCACTCAAAGTCACCAAATGACTCCTCCCACCATATTATGATGATGCCCAAGTTGTGGGCTCGATCGGAAATCAATAGGGGTAAGAAATTGGACAATTCAGGGTTCAAAGGCAGTTCGTTCCTTATAGGAGTGGTTGGTGTATTCCGTAGTTCTAGCGATTGGATTTCACTTAAAAACTCACCAAATTGACTCCTCCCACCATATTATGATGATGGCCAACTTTTTGGTTCGATCGGAAATCGATAGGGGTAAGAAATTGGACAATACAGTTTCAAAGGCTGTTCGTTCCTTATAGGAGCGGTTGCTGTATTCCGTAGTTCTTGCGATTGGATTTCACTCAAAACTCACCAAATGACTCCTCCCACCATATTATGATGATGCCAAGTTTTGGGATAGATCGGAATCCATAGGGGTAAGAAATTGGACAATTCAAGTTCGTAGGTATTTCGTTCCGATTGGAGTGGTTAGTGTATTGCATAGTTCTGGCGATTGGATTTCACTCAAAACTCACCAAATGACTCCTCCCACCATATTATGAGGATGCCCAAGTTTTCGGCTCGATCGGAAATCAATAGGGGTAAGAATTGGACAATTCAGGTCAAAAGGCAGTTCGTTCCTTATAGGAGTGGTTGGTGTATTCCGTAGTTCTAGCGAATGGATTTCACTCAAAACTCACCAAATGACTCCTCCCACCATATTATGATGATGCCCAAGTTTTGGGCTCGATCGGAAATCAATAGGGGTAAGATATTGGACAATTCAGGTTCAAAGGCGTTCGTTCCTTATAGGGGTGGTTGGTGTATTCCGTAGTTCTAGGGGATAGGATTTCACTCAAAACTCACCAATGACTCCTCCCACCATATTATGATGATGCCCAAGTTTTGGGCACGATCGGAAGTCCAATGGGGTAAGAAATTGGACAATTCAAGTTCGAAGACAGTTCGTTCCTTATAGGAGTGGCTGGGGTATTCCGTAGTTCTTGCTATTGGATTTCACTCAAAACCCACCAAATGACTCCTCCCACCATATTATGATGATGGCCAAGTTTTGGGCTCGATCGGAAATCAATAGGGGTGAGAAATTGGACAATTCAGGTTCGAAGGAAGTTCGTTCCTTATAGGAGTGGTTGGTGTAGTCCGTAGTTCTAGCGATTGGATTTCACTCAAACTTACCAAATGACTCCTCCCACCATATATGATGATGCCCAAGTTTTGGGCTCGATCAGAAATCAATAGGGGTAAGAAATTGGACAATTCAGGTTCAAAGGCAGTTCGTTCCTTATAGGAGTGGCTGGGGTATTCCGTAGTTCTAGCTATTGGATTTCACTCAAAACCCACCAAATGACTCCTCCCACCATATTATGATGATGGCCAGTTTTGGGCTCGATCGGAAATCAATAGGGTGAAAAATTGGACAATTCAGGTTCGAAGGCAGTTCGTTCCTTATAGGAGTGGTTGGTGTATTCCGTAGTTCTACTAGCGATTGGATTTCACTCAAAACTTACCAAATGACTCCTCCACCATATTATGATGATGCCCAAGTTTTGGGCTCGATCGGAAATCAATAGGGGTAGAAATTGGACAATTCAAGTTCAAAGGCATTTCGTTCCTTATAGAAGTGGTTGGTGTATTCCGAAGTTCTAGCTATTGGATTTCACTCAAAACCCACCAAATGACTCCTCCCCCATATTATGATGATGGCCAAGTTTTGGGGTGGATCGGAAATCAATAGGGGTGAGAAATTGGGACAATTCAGGTTGAAAGGCAGTTCGTTCCTTATAGGAGTGGTTGTTGTATTCCGTAGTTGTAGCGATTGGATTCACTCAAAACTCACCAAGTGACTCCTCCCACCATATTATGATGATGCCCAAGTTTTGAGCTCGATCGGAAATCAATAGGGGTAAGAAATTGGACAATTCAGGTTCAAAGGCAGTTCGTTCCTTATAGGAGTGGTTGGTGTATTCCGTAGTTCTAGCAAGTGGATTTCACTCAAAACTCACCAAATGACTCCTCTAACCATATTATGATAATGCCCAAGTTTTGGCTCGATCGGAAATCCATAGGGGTAAGAAATTGGACAATTCAAGTTCGTAGGTAGTTCCTTCCGAATTGGAGTGGTTAGTGTATTGCATAGTTCTGGCGATTGGATTTCACTCAAAACTCACCAAATGACTCCTCCCACCATATTATGATGATGCCCAAGTTTTCGCTCGATCGGAAATCAATAGGGGTAAGAATTGGACAATTCAGGTTCAAAGGCAGTTCGTTCTTATAGGAGTGGTTGGTGTATTCCGTAGTTCTAAGCGATTGGATTTCACTCAAAAATCACCAAATGACTCCTCCCACCATATTATGATGATGCCCAAGGTTTCGGCTCGATCGGAAATCAATAGGGGTAAGAAATTGGACAATTCAGGTCAAAGGCAGTTCGTTCCTCATAGGAGTGGTTGGTGCATTCCTTAGTTCTAGAGATTGGATTTCACTCAAAACTTACCAAATGACTCCTCCCACCATATATGATGATGCCCAAGGTTTTGGGCTCGATCAGAAATCAATAGGGGTAAGAAATTGGACAATTCAGGTTCAAAGGCAGTTCGTTCCTTATATGAGTGGCTGGTGTATTCCGTAGTTCTAACAATTGGATTTCACTCAAACTCACCAAATGACTCCTCCCACCATATTATGATGATGCCCAAGTTTGGGCTCGATCGGAAATCAATAGGGGTAAGAAATTGGACAATTCAAGTTCGTAGGCAGTTCGTTCCAAATTGGAGTGGTTGGTGTATTACATAGTTCTAGCGATTGGATTTCACTCAAAACTCACCAAATGACTCCTCCCACCATATTATGATGATGCCCAAGTTTTGGGCTCGATCGGAAATCAATAGGGGTAAGAAATTGGACAATTCAGGTTCGAAGGCAGTTCGTTCCTTATAGGAGTGGTTGGTGTATTCCGTAGTTCTAGCGAGTGGATTTCACTCAAACTCACCAAATGACTCCTCCAACCATATTATGATATTGCCCAAGTTTTGGGCTCGATCGGAAATCCATAGGGGTAAGAAATTGGACAATTCAAGTTCGTAGGTAGTTCGTTCCGAATTGGAGTGGTTAGTGTATTGCATAGTTCTGGCGATTGGATTCACTCAAAACTCACCAAATGACTCCTCCCACCATATTATGATGATGCCCAAGTTTTCGGCTCGATCGGAAATCAATAGGGGTAAGAAATTGGACAATTCAGGTTCAAAGGCAGTTCGTTCCTTATAGGAGTGGTTGGTGTATTCCGTAGTTCTAGCGATTGGATTTCACTCAAAACTCACCAAATGACTCCTCCCACCATATTATGGTGATGCCCAAGTTTCGGCTCGATCGGAAATCAATAGGGTAAGAAATTGGACAATTCAGGGTCAAAGGCAGTTCGTTCCTCATAGGAGTGGTTGGTGCATTCCTTAGTTCTAGAGATTGGATTTCACTCATAAACTCAACAAATGACTCCTCCCACCATATTATGATGATGCCCAAGTTTTGGGCAGGATCGGAAATCAATAGGAGTAAGAATTTGGACAATTCAGGTTCAAAGGCAGTTCGTTCCTTCTAGGAGTGGTTGGTGTATTCCGTAGTCTCTAGTGGTTGGATTTCGCTCAAAACTCACCAAATAACTCCTCCCACCATATTATGATGATGCCCAAGTTTTGGGCTTGATCGGAAATCAATAGGGTAAGAAATTGGACAATTCAGGTTCAAAGGCAGTTCATTCCTTATAGGAGTGGCCTGGTGTATTCCGTAATTCTAGCAATTGGATTTCACTCAAAACTCACCAAATGACTCCTCCCACCATATTATGATATGCCCAAGTTTTGGGCTCGATCGAAATCAATAGGCGTTAGAAATTGGGAATTTCAAGTTCAAAGGCAGTTCGTTCCTTATAGGAGTGGTTGGTGTATTCCGTAGTTCTAGCGATTGGATTTCACTCAAAACTCACCAAATGACTCCTCCCACCATATTATGATGATGCCCAAGTTTTGGGCTCGATCGGAAATCAATAGGCGTTAGAAATTGGGACAATTCAGGTTCAAAGGCAGTTCGTTCCTTATAGGAGTGGTTGGTGTATTCCGTAGTTCTAGCGATTGGATTTCACTCAAAACTCACCAACTGACTCCTCCCACCATATTATGTTGATGCCCAACTTTTGGGCTCGATCGGAAATCAATAGGGGTAAGAAATTGGACAATTCAGGTTCAAAGGTAGTTCGTTCCTTATAGGAGTGGTTCTTGTATTCCGTAGTTGTAGCGATTGGATTTCACTCAAAACACACCAAATGACTCCTCCCACCATATTATGATGATGCCCAAGTTTGGGCTCGATCGGAAATCAATAGGGGGTAAGAAATTGGACAATTCATGTCCAAAGGAGTTCGTTCCTTATAGGAGTGGTTGGTGGTATTCCGTAGTTCTAGCGATTGGATTTCACTCAAAACTCACCAAATGACTCCTCCCACCATATTATGATGATTCAAAAGTTTTGGGCTCTATCGGAAATAAATAGGGGTAAGAAATTGGTCAATTCAGTTCAAAGGCAGTTCGTTCTTATAGGAGTGGTTGGTGTATTCCGTAGTTCTAGCGATTGGATTTCACTCAAAAACTCACCAAATGACTCCTCCCACCATATTATGATGATGCCCAAGTTTTGGGCTCGATCGGAAATCAATAGGCTTAGAAATTGGACAATTCAGGTTCAAAGGCACTTCGTTCCTTATAGGAGTGGTTGGTGTATTCCGTAGTTCTACTAGCGATTGGATTTACTCAAAACTCACCAAATGACTCCTCCCACCATATTAGGATGATGCCGAAGCTTTGGGCTCGATCGAAATCATATTGGTAAGAAATTGGACAATTCAGGTTCAAAGGCAGTTCGTTCCTTATAGGAGTGGTTGGTGTATTCCGTAGTTCTATAGCGATTGGATTTCACTCAAACTCACCAAATGACTCCTCCCACCATATTCTGATGATTCCCATGTTTTGGGCTCGATCGGAATCAATAGGGTAAGAAATTTGGACAATTCAAGTTCGAAGACAGTTCGTTTCTAATTGGAGTGTTGGTGTATTGCATAGTTCTAGCGATTGGATTTCACTCAAAACTCACCAAAGGTCTCCTCCCACCATATGATGATGATGCCCAAGTTTTCGGGCTCGATCGGAAATCAATAGGGTAAGAAATTGGACAATTCAGGTTCAAAGGCAGTCCGATCCTTATAGGAGTGGTTGGTGTATTCCGTAGTTTCTAGCGATTGGATTTCACTCAAAACTCACGAAATGACTCATCCCACCATATTATGACGATGCCCAACTTTTGGGCTCGATCGGAAATCAATAGGGGTAAGAAATTGGACAATTCAGGTTCAAAGGCAGTTCGTTCCTTATAGGAGTGGCTGGTGTATTCTGTAGTTCTAGCGATTGGATTTCACTCAAAACTCACCCAATGACTCCTCCCATCGTATTATGGTGATTCCCAAGTTTTGGGCTCGATCTGAAATCCATATTGGTAAGAAATTGGACAATCCAAGTTCGAAGGCAGTTCGTTCCAAATTGGAGTGGTTGGTGTATTGCATAGCTCTAGGGATTGGATTTCACTCAAAACACACCAAATGACTCCTCCCACCGTATTATGATCATGCCCAAGTTGTGGGCTCGATCGGAAATCAATAGGGGTATGAAATTGGACAATTCAGGTTCAAAGGCAGTTCGTTCCTCATAGGAATGGTTGGTGTATTCCGTAGTTCTAGCGATTGGATTTCACTCAAAACTCACCAAATGACTCCTCCCACCATATTATGATGATGCCCAAGTTTTGGGCTCGATCGGAAATCAATAGGGGTAAGAAATTGGACAATTCAAGTTTGAAGGCAGTTCGTTCCGAATTGGTGTGGTTGGTGTATTGCATAGTTCTAGCTATTGGATTTCGTTCAAACTCACCAAATGACTCCTCCACCATATTATGACGATGCCCAACTTTGGGCTCGATCGGAAATCAATAGGGGTAAGAAATTGGACAATTCAGGTTCAAAGGCAGTTCGTTCCTTATAGGAGTGGCTGGTGTATTCTGTAGTTCTAGCGGTTGGATTTCACTCAAAACTCACCAAATGACTCCTCCCATCATATTATGATGATGCCCAAGTTTTGGGCTCGATCGGAAATCAATAGGGGTAGAAATTGGACAATTCAGGTTGAAAGGCAATTCGTTCCTTATCGGAGTGGTTGGTGTATTCCGTAGTTCTAGCGATCGGATTTCACTCAAAACTCACCAAATGACTCCTCCCACAATATTATGATGATGCCCAAGTTTGGGCTCGATCGGAAATCCATAGGGGTAAGAAATTGGACAATTCAAGTTCGAAGACAGTTCGTTACGAATTGGAGTGGTTGGTGTATTGCATTGTTCTAAGCGATTGGATTTCCCTCAAAACTCACCAAATGACTCCTCCATTAATATTTTGATGATGCCCAAGTTTGGGGTCGATCGGAAATCATAGGGGTAAGAAATTGGACAATTCAGGTTGAAAGGCAGTTCGTTCCTTATAGGAGTGGTTGGTGCATTCCGTAGTTCTAGCGATTGGATTTCACTCAAAACTCACCAAATGACTCCTCCCACCATATTATGTTGATGCCCAACTTTTGGGTTCGATCGAAATCAACTGGGGTAAGAAATTGGACAATTCAGGTTCAAAGGCAGTTCGTTCCTTATTGGAGTGGTTGGGGTATTCCGTAGTTCTAGCTATTGGATGTCACTCAAAACCCACCAAATGACTCCTCCCACCATATTATGATGATGGCCAAGTTTTGGGCTCGATTGGAAATCAATAGGGGTGAGAAATTGGACAATTCAGGTTCAAAGGCAGTTCGTTCCTTATGGGAGTGGTTGGTGTATTCCGTAGTTCTAGCGATTGGATTTCACTCAAAACTCACCAAATGACTCCTCCCACCACATTATGATAATGCCCAAGTTTTGGGCTCGATCGGAAATCCATAGAGGTAAGAAATTGAACAATTCAAGTTCGTAGGCAGTTCGTTCCGAATTGGAGTGGTTAGTGTATTGCATAGTTCTAGCGATTGGATTTCACTCAAAACTCACCAAATGACTCCTCCACCATATTATGACGATGCCCAAGTTTTGGTCTCGATCGAAAATCAATAGGGGTAAGAAATTGGACAATTCAGGTTCAAAGGCAGTTCGTTCCTTATAGGAGTAGTTGGTGCATTCCGTAGTTCTAGCGATTCGGTTTCACTAAAAACTCACCAAATGACTCCTCCTTCATATTATGATGATGCCCAAGTTTTGGGCTCGATCGGAAATCCATAGGGGTAAGAAATTGGACAATTCATGTTCAAAGAGGCAGTTCGTTCCTTATAGGTGTTTCTTGGTGTATTCCGTAGTTCTAGAGATTGGATTTCACTCAAAACTCTCCAAATGACTCCTCCCACCATATTATGATGATGCCCAAGTTTTGGGCTCGATCGGAAATCAATAGGGGTAAGAAATTGGACTATTCATGTTCAAAGGCAGTTCGTTCCTTATAGGAGTGGCTAGTGTATTCCGTAGTTCTAGCGATTGATTTCACTCAAAACTCACCAAATGACTCCTCCCCCCATATTATGATGATGCCCAAGTTTTGGGAACGATCTGAAATCAATAGGGGTAAAGAAATTGGACAATTCAGGTTCAAAGGCAGTTCGTTCCTCATAGGAGTGGTTGGTGTATTCCGTAGTTCTAGAGATTGGATTTCACTCAAACTAACCAAATGACTCCTCCCATCATACTATGGTGATGCCCAAGTTTTGGGCTCGATCGGAAATCAATAGGGGTAAGAATTGGACAATTCAGGTTCAAAGGCAGTTCGTTCCTCATAGGAATGGTTGGTGTATTCCGTAGTTCTAGAGATTGGATTTCACTCAAACTCACCAAATCACTCCTCCCACCATACTATGGTGATGCCCAAGTTTTGGGCTCGATCGGAAATCCATAGGGGTAAGAAATTGGACAATTCAAATTCGAAGACAGTTCGTTCCGAATTGGAGTGTTTGTGTATTGCATAGTTTCTAGCGATTGGATTTCACTCAAAACTCACCAAATGACTCCTCCACCATATTATGATGAAGCCCAAGTTTTTGGCTCGATCGGAAATCAATAGGGGTAAGAAATCGGACAATTCCGGTTCAAAGGCAGTTCGTTCCTTATAGGAGTGGTTGGTGTATTCCGTAGTTCTAGCGATCGGATTTCACTCAATACTCACCAAATGACTCCTCCCACAATATTATGATGATGCCCAAGTTTTGGGCTCGATCGGAAATCCATAGGGGTAAGAAATTGGACAATTCAAGTTCGAAGACAGTTCGTTCCGAATTGGAGTGGTTGGTGTATTGCATAGTTCTAGCGATTGGATTTCACTCAAAACTCTCCAAATGACTCCTCCCACCATATTATGATGATGCCCAGTTTTGGGCTCGATCGGAAATCAATAGGGGTAAGAATTGGACAATTCACGTTCAAAGGCAGTTCGTTCCTTATTGGAGTGGTTGGTGTATTCCGTAGTTCTAGCGATTGGATTTCACTCAAAACTCACCAAATGACTCCTCCCACCATATTATGATGATGCAAAAGTTTTGGGCTCGATCGGAAATCCATAGGGGTAAGAAATTAGACAATCAAGTTATAAGACAGTTCGTTCCGAATTGGAGTGGTTGGTGTATTGCATAGTTCTAGCTGTTGGATTTCACTCAAAACTCACCAAATGACTCCTCCCTCATATATGATGATTCCCAAGTTTTGGTCTCGATCGGAAATCCATTGGGGTAAGAAATTGGACAATTCAAGTTTTGAAGGCAGTTCGTTCCGAATTGGAGTGGTTGGTGTAATTGCATAGTTCTAGCGATTGGATTTCACTCAAAACTCACCAATGACTCTCCCACCATGTTACTGGTGATGCCCAAGTTTTGGGCTCGGTCGGAAATCGATAGGGGTAAGAAATTAGACAATTCAGGTTCAAAGGCAGTTCGTTCCTTATAGGAGTGGTTGTTGTATTGCGTAGTTATAGCGATCGGATTTTCCTCAAACAAACACAAAGATGCCTCCTCCACCATATTATGATGTTTGCCAAAGTTTTGGGCTCGATAGGAAAATCCCATAGGGGTAAGAACTTGGACAATCCAGTTCGAAGGCAGTTCGTTCCGAATTGCAGTGGTTGGTGTATAGCATAGTTTCCAGCAACAATTGGATTTCACTCAAAACTCACCAAATGACTCCTCCCACCATATTATCAAGATTCCCAAGTTTGGGCTCGATCGGAAATCCATAGGGGTAAGAAGTTGGACAATTCAAGTTCGAAGACAGTTCGTTCTGAATTGGAGTGGTTGGTGTATTGCATAGTTCTAGCTGTTGGATTTTCACTCAAAACTCACCAAATGACTCCTCCCATCATATTATGATGATTCCCAAGTTTTGGTCTCGATCGGAATCCATTGGGGGTAAGAAATTGGACAATCAAGTTTTAAGGCAGTTCGTTTCCGAATTGGAGTGGTTGGTGTATTGCATAGTTCTAGCGATTGGATTTCACTCAAAACTCACCAAATGACTCCTCCCACCATGTTATGGTGATGCCAAGTTTTGGGCTCGGTCGGAAATCGATAGGGGTAAGAAATTAGACAATTCAGGTTCAAAAGGCAGTTCGTTCCTTATAGGAGTGGTTGTTGTATTGCGTAGTTATAGCGATCGGATTTTCCTCAAAACACACCAAATGACCCTCCCACCATATTATGATGTTTGCCAAAGTTTTGGGCTCGATAGGAAATCCATAGGGGTAAGAAATTGGACAATCCAAGTTCGAAGGCAGTTCGTGTCCGAATTGCAGTGGTTGGTGTATTGCATAGTGTTCCAGCAATTGGATTCACTCAAAACTCACCAAATGACTCCTCCCACCATATTATCAAGATTTCCCAAGTTTCGGCTCGATCGGAAATCAATAGGGGTAAGAAATTGGGTAATTCATGTTCAAAGAGGCAGTTCGTTCCTTATAGGAGTGGCCTAGTGTATTCCGTAGTTCTAGCGATTGGATTTCACTCAAACTCACCAAATGACTCTCCCACCATATTATGATGATCCCCAAGTTTTGGGAACGATCTGAAATCAATAGGGGTAGAAAATTGGACAATTCAGGTTCAAAGGCAGTTCGTTCCTCATAGGAGTGGTTGGGTGGTAGTCCGTAGTTCTAGAGATTGATTTGACTCAAACTCACCAAATGACTCCTCCCACCATACTGTGGTGATGCCCAAGTTTTGGGCTCGATCGGAAAATCAATTGGGGAAAGAAATTGGACAATTCAGGTTCAAAGGCAGTTCGTTCCGACTAGGAGTGGTTGGTGTATTCCGTAGTTCTAGAGATTGGATTTCACTCAAAACTCACCAAATGACTCCTCCACCATACTATGGTGATGCCCAAGTTTTGGGCTCGATCGGAATCCATAGGTAAGAAATTGGACAATTCAGTTCGAAGACAGTTCGTTCCGAATTGGAGTGTTGGTGTATTGCATAGTTCTAAGCGATTAGGATTTCACTCAAAACTCTCCAAATGACTCCTCCCACAATATTATGATGAGGCCCAAGTTTTGGGCCCGATCGGAAATCAATAGGGGTAAAGAAATTGGACAATTTAGGTTCAAAGGCAGTTCGATCCTTATATTAGTGTTGGTGTATTCCTAGTTTCTAAAAGCGATTGGATTTCTCTCAAAACTCCCAAATGACTCTCCCACCATATTATATATGCAAAATTTTTGGCTCGATCGGAATCCATAGGGGTAAGAAACTGGACAATTCAAGTTCGAAGACAGTTCGTTTCCGAATTGGAGTGGTTGGTGTATTGCATAGTTTCTAGCTATTGGATTTCACTCAAAACTCACCAAATGACTCCTCCCATCATATTATGATGATTCCCAAAGGTTGGGCTCGATCGGAAATCAATATGGGTAAGAAATTGGAACAATTCAAGTTCAAAGGCAGTTCGTTCCTTATAGGAGTCTTTGGTGTATTCCGTAGTTTCTAGCGATTGGATTTCACTTCAAACTCACCAAATGACTCCTCCCACCACATTATGATGATGCCCAGTGTTGGGCTTGATCGGAAATCAATAGGGGTAAGAAATTGGATAATTCAGGTTCAAAGGCAGTTCATTCCTTACAAGAGTGGTAGGTCTATTCAGTAGTTCTAGCGATTGGATTTCACTCAAAACTCGCCAAATGACTACTCCCACCATACTATGATGATGCCCAAGTTTTTGGGCTCGGTCGGAAATCAATAGGGGTAAGAATTGGACCAATTCATGTTCTTTGGAAGTTCGTTCCTTATAAGAGTGGTTGGTGTATTCCGTAGTTCTAGCGATTGGATTTCACTCAAAACTCACCAAATGACTCCTCCCATCATATTATGATGATGCCCAAGTTTTGGGCTCGATCGGAAATCCATAGGGGTAAGAAATTGGACAATTCAAGTTCGAAGGCAGTTCGTTCCGAATTGGAGTGGTTGGTGTATTGCATAGTTCTAGCGATTGGATTTCACTCAAAACTCACCAAATGACTCCTCCCACCATATTATGATGATGCCCAAGTTTTGGGCTCGATCGGAAATCAATAGGGGTAAGAAATTGGACAATTCAGGTTCAAAGGCAGTTCGTTCCTTATAGGAGTGGTTGGTGTATTCAGTAGTTCAAGAGATTGGATTTCACTCAAAACTCACCAAATCAATCCTCCCGCCATATTATGATGATGCCCAAGTTGTGGGCTCGATCGGAAATCAACATGGGTATGAAATTGGACAATTCAGGTTCAAAGGCAGTTTGTTACTTATAGGAGTGGTTGGTGTATTCAGTAGTTCAAGCGATTGGATTTCACTCAAAACTCACCAAATGACTCCTCCCACCATGTTATGTTGATGCCCAAGTTGTGGGCTCGATCGGAAATCAATAGGGGTATGAAATTGGACAATTCAGGTTCAAAGGCAGTTCGTTCGTTATAGGTGTGGTTGGTGTATTCCGTAGTTCTTGCGATTGGATTTCACTCAAAACTCACCAAAGGACTCCTCCCACCATATTATGATGATGCCCAAGTTTTGGGCTCGATCGGAAATCAATAGGGGTAAGAAATTGGACAATTCAGGTTCAAAGGCAGTTCATTCCTTATAGGAGTGGTTGGTGTATTCAGTAGTTCAAGCGATTGGATTTCACTCAAAACTCACCAAATCAATCCTCCCACCATATTATGATGATGCCCAAGTTGTGGGCTCGATCGAAAATCAACATTTGTATGAAATTGGACAATTCATGTTCTTTGGAAGTTCGTTCCTTATAGGAGTGGTTGGTGTATTCCGTAGTTCTAGCGATCGGATTTCACTCAAAACCCACCAAATGACTCCTCCCACCATATTATGATGATGCCCAAGTTTTGTGCCCGATCGGAAATCCATAGGGGTAAGAAATTGGACAATTCAAGTTCGAAGACAGTTCGTTCCGAATTGGAGTGGTTGGTGTATTGCATAGTTCTAGCGATTGGATTTCACTCAAAACTCAACAAATGACTCCTCCCACCATATTATGATGATGCCCAAATTGGACAATTCAGGTTCAAAGGCAGTTCGTTCCTTATAGGAGTGGTTGGTGTATTCCGTAGTTCTAGCGATTGGATTTCACTCAAAACTCACCAATGACTCCTCCCACCATATTATGATGATGCCCAAGTTTTGGGCTCGATCGGAAATCAATAGGGGTAAGAAATTGGACAATTCAGGTTCAAAGGCAGTTCGTTCCTTATAGGAGTGGTTGGTGTATTCCGTAGTTGTAGCGATTGGATTTCACTCAAACTCACCAAATGACTCCTCCCACCATATTATGATGATGCAAAAGTTTTGGGCTCGATCGAATCCATAGGGGTAAGAAATTGGACATTCAGGTTCAACGACAGATCGTTCCTTATAGGTGTGGTGGTGTATTCCGTAGTCTATCGATTGGATTTCACGCAAAATTCACCAAATGACTCCTCCCACCAAGTTATGTGATGCCAAAGTTTTGGGACCGATCGGAGTCAATAGGGGTAAAAAATTGGACAATTCAGGTTCAAATGCAGTTCGTTCCTTATAGGAGCGGTTGCTGTATTCCGTAGCTCTTGTCGATTGGATTTCACTCAAACTCCACCAAATGACTCTCCTCCCACCAGATATGATGATGCCCAAGTTGTGGGCTCGATCGGAAATCAATAGGGGTAAGAAATTGGACAATTCAGGTTCAAAGGCTGTTCGTTCCCTATAGGAGCCGGTTGCTGTATTCCGTAGTTCTGCGATTTGATTTCACTCAAAAACTCACCAAATGACTCTTCCCACCATATTATGATGAGGCCCCAAGTTTTGGGCTCGATCGGAACAATAGGGTAAGAAATTGGACATTTCAGGTTCGAAGGCAGTTTGTTTCCTTATAGGAGTGTCTGGTGTTATTCCGTAGTTCTAGCAATTGGATTTCTCTCAAAAAGTCACCAAATGACTCCTCCCACCATATTATGATGATGCCCAAGTTTGTGGGCTCGATCGGAAATCAATAGGGGTAAGAAATTGGACAATTCAGGTTCAAAGGCTGTTCGTTTCCTTATAGGAGTGGTTGGTGTATTCCGTAGTTCTAGCTATTGGATTTCACTCAAAACTCACCAAATAACTCCTCCCACCATATTATGATGATGACCCAAGTTTTGGGGATCGATCGGAAATCAATATTGGTAAGAAATTGGACAATACAGGTTCAAAGGCTGTTCGTTCCTTATAGGAGCGGTTGGTGGTATTCCGTAGTTCTTGCGATTGGATTTCACTCAAAACTCACCAAATGACTCCTCCCACCATATTATGATGATGGCCAACTTTTGGGTTCGATCGGAAATCAATAGGGGTAACTAATTGGACAATTCAGGTTCAAAGGCATTTCTTTCCGAATTGGAGTGGTTGGTGTATTGCATAGTTCTAGCGATTGGATTTCACTCAAAACTCACCAAATGACTCTCCCACCATATTATGATGATGCCCAAGTTTTGGGCTCAATCGGAAATCAATAGGTGTAAAAAATTGGACAATTCAGGTTCAAAGGCAGTTCGTTCCTTATAGGAGCGGTTGCTGTATTCCGTAGTTCTTGCAATTGGATTTCACTCAAAACTCACCAAATGACTCCTCCCACCATATTATGATGATGCCCAAGTTGTGGGCTCGATCGGAAATCAATAGGGGTAAGAAATTGGACAATTCAGGTTCAAAGGCTGTTCGTTCCTTATAGGAGTGGTTGGTGTATTCCGTAGTTTTAGCGATTGGATTTCACTCAAAACTCATCAAATGACTCCTCGCACCATATTATGATGATGCCCAAGTTGTGGGCTTGATCGGAAATCAATGGGGGTAAGAAATTGGACAATTCAGGTTCAAAGGCAGTTCGTTCCTTATAGGAGTGGTTGGTGTATTCCGTAGTTCTAGCTATTGGATTTCACTCAAAACTCACCAAATGACTCCCCCACCATATTATGATGATGCCAAAGTTTTGGGATCGATCGGAAGTCAATTGGGGTAAGAAATTGGACAATTCAGGTTCAAAGGCAGCTCGTTCCATATAGGAGTGGTTGGTGTATTCTGTAGTTCTTGCGATTGGATTTCACTCAAAACTCACCAAATGACTCCTCCCACCATATTATGATGATGCCCAAGATTTAGGGCTCAATCGGAAATCAATAGGGGTAAGAAATTGGATAATTCAGGTTCAAATGCACTTCGTTCCTTATAGTCGTGGTTGGTGTATTCCGTAGTTCTAGCGATTGGATTTCACTCAAAACACACCAAATGACTCCTCCCACCATATTATGATGATGCCCAAGTTTTGGGCTCGATCGGAAATCAATAGCGGTAAGAAATTGGACAATTCAGGTTCCAAGGCAATTCGTTCCTTAAAATACTGGTCGGTGTCTTCCGTAGTTCTAGCGACTGGATTTCACTCAAAAGTCACCAAATGATTCCTCCCATCATATTATGATGATGGCCAAGTTTTGGGCTCGATCGGAAATCAATAGGGGTAAAAATGGACAATTCAGGTTCAAAGGCAGTTCGTTCCGTATAGGAGTGGTTGGTGTATTCCGTAGTTCTAGTGATTGGATTTCACTCAAAACTCACCAAATGACTCCTCCCACCATATTATGATGATGCCCAAGTTTTGGGCTCGATCGGAAATCAATAGGGGTAAGAAATTGGACAATTCAGGTTCAAAGGAAGTTCATTCATTATAGGAGCGGTTGTTGTATTCCATAGTTTTAGCGATTGGATTTCACTTAAAACTCACCAAATGACTCCTCACACTATTATGATGATGCCCAAGTTTTGGGCTCAATCGGATATCCATAGGGGTAAGAAATTGGACAATTCAAGTTCGAAGGCAGTTCGTTCCTAATTGGAGTGGTTGGTGTATTGCATAGTTCTAGCGACTGGATTTCACTCAAAACTCACCAAATGACTCCTCCCACCATATTGTGATGATGCCCAAGTTATGGGCTCGATCGGAAATCAATAGGGTAAGAAATTGGACAATTCAGGTTCAAAGGCTGTTCGTTCCTTATAGGAGTGGTTGGTGTATTCCGTAGTTTTAGCGATTGGATTTCACTCAAAACTCATCAAATGACTCCTCGCACCATATTATGATGATGCCCAAGTTGTGGGCTTGATCGGAAATCAATGGGGGTAAGAAATTGGACAATTCAGGTTCAAAGGCAGTTCGTTCCTTATAGGAGTGGTTGGTGTATTCCGTAGTTCTAGCGATTGGATTTCACTCAAAACTCACCAATGACTCCTCCCACCATATTATGATGATGCCCAAGTTTTGGGCTCGATCGGAAATCAATAGGGGTAAGAAATTGGACAATTCAGGTTCAAAGGCAGTTCGTTCCTTATAGGAGTGGTTGGTGTATTCCGTAGTTGTAGCGATTGGATTTCACTCAAAACTCACCAAATGACTCCTCCCACCATATTATGATGATGCAAAAGTTTTGGGCTCGATCGGAAATCCATAGGGGTAAGAAATTGGACAATTCAGGTTCAACGACAGATCGTTCCTTATAGGTGTGGTTGGTGTATTCCGTAGTTCTATCGATTGGATTTCACTCAAAATTCACCAAATGACTCCTCCCACCAAGTTATGATGATGCCAAAGTTTTGGGACCGATCGGAAGTCAATAGGGGTAAAAAATTGGACAATTCAGGTTCAAAGGCAGTTCGTTCCTTATAGGAGCGGTTGCTGTATTCCGTAGTTCTTGCGATTGGATTTCACTCAAAACTCACCAAATGACTCCTCCCACCATATTATGATGATGCCCAAGTTGTGGGCTCGATCGGAAATCAATAGGGGTAAGAAATTGGACAATTCAGGTTCAAAGGCTGTTCGTTCCCTATAGGAGCGGTTTGCTGTATTCCGTAGTTCTTGCGATTTGATTTCACTCAAAACTCACCAAATGACTCTTCCCACCATATTATGATGAGGCCCAAGTTTTGGGCTCGATCGGAAACAATAGGGGTAAGAAATTGGACATTTCAGGTTCGAAGGCAGTTCGTTCCTTATAGGAGTGGCTGGTGTATTCCGTAGTTCTAGCAATTGGATTTCTCTCAAAAGTCACCAAATGACTCCTCCCACCATATTATGATGATGCCAAGTTGTGGGCTCGATCGGAAATCAATAGGGGTAAGAAATTGGACAATTCAGGTTCAAAGGCTGTTCGTTCCTTATAGGAGTGGTTGGTGTATTCCGTAGTTCTAGCTATTGGATTTCACTCAAAACTCACCAAATAACTCCTCCCACCATATATGATGATGACCAAGTTTTGGGATCGATCGGAAATCAATATTGGTAAGAAATTGGACAATACAGGTTCAAAGGCTGTTCGTTCCTTATAGGAGCGGTTGGTGTATTCCGTAGTTCTTGCGATTGGATTTCACTCAAAACTCACCAAATGACTCCTCCCACCATATTATGATGGCCAACTTTTGGGTTCGATCGGAAATCAATAGGGGTAACTAATTGGACAATTCAGGTTCAAAGGCATTCTTTCCGAATTGGAGTGGTTGGTGTATTGCATAGTTCTAGCGATTGGATTTCACTCAAAACTCACCAAATGACTCCTCCCACCATATTATGATGATGCCCAAGTTTTGGGCTCAATCGGAAATCAATAGGTGTAAAAATTGGACAATTCAGGTTCAAAGGCAGTTCGTTCCTTATAGGAGCGGTTGCTGTATTCCGTATTCTTGCAATTGGATTTCACTCAAAACTCACCAAATGACTCCTCCCACCATATTATGATGATGCCCAAGTTGTGGGCTCGATCGGAAATCAATAGGGGTAAGAAATTGGACAATTCAGGTTCAAAGGCTGTTCGTTCCTTATAGGAGTGGTTGGTGTATTCCGTAGTTTTAGCGATTGGATTTCACTCAAAACTCATCAAATGACTCCTCGCACCATATTATGATGATGCCCAAGTTGTGGGCTTGATCGGAAATCAATGGGGGTAAGAAATTGGACAATTCAGGTTCAAAGGCAGTTGTTCCTTATAGGAGTGGTTGGTGTATTCCGTAGTTCTAGCTATTGGATTTCACTCAAAACTCACCAAATGACTCCTCCCACCATTATGATGATGCCAAGTTTTGGGATCGATCGGAAGTCAATTGGGGTAAGAAATTGGACAATTCAGGTTCAAAGGCAGCTCGTTCCATATAGGAGTGGTTGGTGTATTCTGTAGTTCTTGCGATTGGATTTCACTCAAAACTCACCAAATGACTCCTCCCACCATATTATGATGATGCCCAAGTTTAGGGCTCGATCGGAAATCAATAGGGGTAAGAAAATGGACAATTCAGGTTCAAAGGCAGTTCGTTCCGTATTAGTGGTGGTTATTCCGTATTTCTAGTGATTGGATTTCACTCAAAACTGACCGAATGACTCCTCCCACCATATTATGATGATGCCCAAGTTTTGGGTTCGATCGGAAATCAATAGGGGTAAGAAAATGGACAATTCAGGTTCAAAGGCAGTTCGTTCCGTATAGGAGTGGTTGGTGTATTCCGTAGTTCTAGTGATTGGATTTCACTCAAAAACTCACCAAATGACTCCTCCCACCATATATGATGCCCAAGTTTTGGGCTCGATCGGAAATCAATAGGGGTAAGAAATTGGACAATTCAGGTTCAAAGGAAGTTCATTCATTATAGGAGCGGTTGTTTTTCCATAGTTTTAGCGATTGGATTTCACTTAAAACTCACCAAATGACTCCTCACACTATATTATGATGATGCCCAAGTTTTGGGCTCAATCGGATATCCATAGGGGAGAATTGGACAATTCAAGTTCGAAGGCAGTTCGTTCCTAATTGGAGTGGTTGGTGTATGCATCATAGTTCTAGCGATGGATTTCACTCAAAACTCACCAAATGACTCCTCCCACCATATTGTGATGATGCCCAAGTTTTGGGTTCGATCGGAAATCAATAGGGGTAAGAAATTGGAGAATTCAGGTTCAAAGGCATTTCGTTCGTTATAGGAGGGTTGTTGTATTCCATAGTTTTAGCGAATGGATTTCACTTAAAACTCACCAAATGACTCTCTCACACCATATTATGATGATGCCCAAGTTTTGGGCTCAATCATATTCATAGGGGTAAGAAATTGGACAATTCAAGTTCAGGCAGTTCGTTCCTAATTGGAGTGGTTGGTGTATTGCATAGTTTAGCGATTGGATTTCACTCAAAACTCACCAAATGACCCCTCCCACCATATTATGATGATGCCCAAGTTTTGGGCTCGATCGGAAATCAATAGGAGAAAGAAATTGGACAGTTCAAGGTTCAAAGGCAGTTCGTTCCTTATAGGGTGGTAGTGTATTCCGTAGTTCTAGCGATTGGATTTCACTCAAAACTCACCAAATGACTCCTCCCACCATATTATGATGATGCCCAAGTTTTGGGTCGATCGGAAATCAATAGGAGTTAGAAATTGGACAATTCAGGTTCAAAGGCAGTTCGTTCCTTATAGTTGTGGTTGTGTTTCCGTAGTTCTAGCGATGGATTTCATTCAAAACTCACCAAATGACCCTCCCACCATATTATGATGATGCCCAACTTTTGGGCTCGATCGGAAATCAATAGGGGTAAGAAATTGGACAATTCAGGTTCAAAGGCAGTTCGTTCCGTATATGGTTGTGTGTATTCCGTAGTTCTAGTGATTGGATTTCACTCAAAACTGACCAAATGACTCCTCCCACCATATTATGATGATGCCCAAGTTTTGGGTTCGATCGGAAATCAATAGGGGTAAGAAATTGGACAATTCAGGTTCAAAGGCAGTTCGTTCCTTATGGAGTGGTTGGTGTATTGCATAGTTCTAGCGATTGGATTTCACTCAAAACTCACCAAATGACTCCTCCCACCATATTATGATGATGCCCAAGTTTTGGGCTCGATCGGAAATCAATAGGGGAAGAAATTGGACAATTCAGGTTCGAAGGCAGTTCGTTCCATTGGAGTGGTTGGTGTATTCATAGTTCTAGCGATTGGATTTCACTCAAAACTCACCAAATCACTCCTCCCACCATATTATGATGATGCCCAAGTTTTGGGCACGATCGGAAATCAATGGGGTAAGAAATTGGACAATTCAAGTTCAAGGCAGTTCGTTCCGAATGGAGTGGTTTATGTATTGCATAGTTCTTGCATTGGATTTCCCCAAAACACCAAACGACTCCTCCCACCATATTATGATGATGCCCAAGTTTTGGGCTCGATCGAAATCAATAGGGGTAAGAAATTGGACAATTCAGGTTCAAAGGCAGTTCGTTCCTCATAGGAGTGGTTGGTGTATTCCGTAGTTGTAGCGATTGGATTTCACTCAAAACTCACCAAGACTCCTCCCTCATATTATGATGATGCCCAAGTTTTGGGCTCGATCGGAATCAATAGGGGTAAAAATTGGACAATTCAGGTTCAAAGGCAGTTCGTTCCTTATAGGAGTGGTCGGTGTATTCCGTAGTTAGTGATGGATTTCACTCAAAACTCACCAAATGAC